>BJBW01004915.1:83994-100376 GCA_004320125.1 Scolopax mira
CCAACAGTTTTTAGGTAACAGAACAGAAAGTACTGCCACTGGGTGCAGTGGAAATAAACTTCCGTGCTATTTAAGTTCCCTTGCTCATACAGAGAGAGTAGTTTCTTTCATTGAGGGGTCACCTTTGGAAGAGTCTATTCAGTTGAATATCCTATCTGATTCCTGAACCCTCTTCTGAAGTGTTGTGTCGCTCTCAAGGCCTGAATTCAGTCTCCTTGTTTATACATGTAAACCCTCAATGTTAGTCTTCAGTCTTTGATGGCTGGCCTTGTGTTTTGCTATGATGAAACATGCTGCCCAAAATAACATGGCTTACCAGGCAAATGGGACTTCTGCAGACCAGTTGTCTGTCTTCATTATTGTTTACTACTTTAGTTATGTCAACTGCAAACTTTACCAGCAGTGACTTTGTGTTTTCATTTAGGCTGATGGTTAAACATCAATAACAAAGGGTGAAGGGTGCTTAACAAGGATATGTCCTTTGACTCCTGTTATGTCCCTGGAGAGTAATGATTTCCAATTTAAGATTACTTTCTCAGACCCAACAACTAGCCAGCTTTTAAAGCAGTACTTTTTACTACAATAGCAAACTGTGCCCTTTAATGTTTTGTGGTGACCTATTTTCTCTTGAGAAAAAAATAATGAGTCTAGATCTTCCCATTATGCAGAAATTGTGTATTAAATTTTTGTTCTAGAAGAAGGTTCTATTTACCTGCCACTTTACATGACTTTCTGCAAGTAACATTAAGATTTTAGTATCTCTCTTCAGGAATTGTCTGGCAGGTAACTGGTTTTGTAGTATGAGGAGGTTTTTAAAGGCTTTTTTTTTTTCTCTCCCCAGATTGTAGCATGTGGTCCTTACACTGGTTTGAGGCAGGAATATGCAACTAGATGGTAAGCATCATTAAAATCCCTCATTTGGAGTCAGTACATTGTTTCATAGTTGTAAGCACAAGTATCAGTTTTGTCTATTTTTGTTGAGAACTTTTATTGTATACAGATGTATCTTGTGAATGAAATTAGTGTTGTAAGGGTTTTTTTAGTGTTCCAGAAATACTGATTCTTTTATTGTTGGAAAAAATACAGGTGTGGGCATTGAATGGGATGTCTGGTTTCTAAGATCCAACTATTCAATTGTATTGTCAGAGAGATGAAAAGGGGAAAGAAGCAGAGATAATAGATATCAGTATGTGAGAAAGGAGAAGTGGGGCTAGAAGTGTGGAGATACTGCCTCTTCTTTCTTGTGCCATAATAGTATTAAAGCAACATGTGTTTAATGTGCTTTTTGTAAGTAACATTTTCCTAAAGGAAACAACTTAGAATTCCAATATTTGACACCCTGAATACAGATATGATCTTTCTGAATCTAAAGCTTTTTGGATACAGTCCGGTATCTTAACTTTAAGGAAGTTAAAAATCAAAGTTAAATGACTATATACTGGAAATAGCAAGGAAGTCAACTGACTTGATTATGTCCTATTCTTGGCCATAAAAGAGCTACTGATTCAAAAGACAGGAACAGTGATAAAGTGATTCAAAATCTAAGCAACTAAACACAGTTGTATTCTGCTTCATAGAATCACAGAATCATATGGGGTTGGAAGGGACCTCTGGAGATCTAGTCCAACCCCCTGACAAAGCGACAAATGTGCTTGCTGTGCTTGCTGACAAAGTGACAAATAGTACTAGATGTGGAAGTACACAAAGTACTCAGCTTTTGTGGAACTCAGCTTCTCCAATTCACTAAGTACAACATAGTATTGCCACAGTTGAAGGCCTGCCTGTTAGTTGCTGCACTAAATTTAGCTAGCTAATATGTTTCTTTTAAATATGTTTAAGCCAGTATAAATAAGCTAATGTAATCAATACTTAGTTTAATTTTATCAGGCATTAGCTCATACTTTCCAGAATTTACTTTTCTCATTAATTCATTAGCTAGTTATGAGTCATGAAGTTCAGGATTGGGAATCAAAGATCAGTGTTTCCTGTAGAAGCTCACATCTTCAGAAAAGGAATCTGAGCCACTCGCAAATTTATCTGAGTAATAGTATCATAGGTTAGGAGTTCCTTGAAAAGTTTTCAAAACCAATAGTTAGGAAATGTTTCTGCTTAGAACTCCAGTCTGGGATTTGTGTCCACTTAAATTAATTGGAAATACCAGGTTCTGGTCTAAACTAAAGACTCAGCATATATTTTACCATTAAAGTCACTGTGTCCCATTCTTTGGGGAGTTTATGTCAAATTTACAGAGTAGGACTAGTGAGATCATGCAAATGACTATTTATTAATTAGGTTAAACAAATATGTTTCTAAGCTATATCCTGAATGCTTTTCCGAAGAGGAAGCTTTGAATAATGAAGTATCTTTGGCATGTAAAGTAAGCACAGGGGTATTTCCTGTCACCAAATTCTTCCCAGTAGCAGGATAATGATATTGGGAATCTGGCAGTTCAGCACACTCTTTTCTGCTTCTGGTCTTCATGAAAGGCTCCTAGATGTATCCACTGTTGTAGAGATGGCTTTCATGTCTGCCTGTAAAGCTAATTATATTTCCAAATAGGTTTACAATGAGAAAAGACAACATTAGAGAGATTAAAGGAGAAAAGAGCTAATATATTCAGACATGTTTTTGTTACTTAATGTTCTTTCATGTCTGATACAATTGTTGAACTATTGAATTAAATCTAAAAGGTCTCACCAGAAGGGGAGGTAGGATATTACTGTTTGAGTTCATGGGAGTGCTGCCATTATCACCAAGATCATAATTACAGAAGTTGAACAGTGATATAGGGGTAGTTTATGGCAAAATATGTGATAGAGGATGCTGACCTACCTAAAATGAAGGTACTTTTTAACTTTAAAACCCATTGATCCAGTTGCCTGAAAGGTTTTGTCTTTATTTGAAAACTAACAGCTAAAGCAAAACTTTTATCACGGTTTACTCATGTAAAAGTTCATGGGACTTTCTTGCAGAGGAGTGATGGCATCATCTAGTTACTGCTTTTTATTTTGTTTTACTTTGTTTAACTCTGTCTCCAGTCAGTCCTCCTGTTGTACTGTAAATGCTTCTTGTGTGACTGGTTTAGTTTGGTAACTGTCGTCACCACCTTCCCATAATCTCTTCATAATACATTTAACAAATGCAGTTTGCTACAACTTCTTATAGATACTGCTGTGGGAGGGTTAAAGAACATGTTTGGACATTTATATATTGATGGAGCACTTGTGTCATTTGGAACCAGAGAGCAGACTGATCTCAGTGAAAAGAAAAGCCTGCTCAAATTCCCCAAAGGTTTGCCTAATGTACTAGTGTATCATCTTGCTAGCGGTTGCCTTTCTCTGGCAGCAACCCAAAGTTAGCAGCTGAAGAAGGGATGAGATAATGACCTCTGAAATATTGATCTGGTATGCTGGCGACGCAGCACATTTCCCAATAGTGAGCTTGGGTACAGCACTTAAAGTTTGTTATTCATTTTGTACAACACATCTAGTGTGTAACTTGGCTATGGATTACCCTCTGTGGGGTGTACTGCTGTACACTTGTAGTTGATGTATAAAAACTAAAATGTGCTGGTTTTCTCTTTCACTAGTGCTGCTGGTGAATTGGTGAACACGTGACAAGGAGAGGAATGATGCCATTGCCTCTCAATAGTGTGGTTATATATTATCTGCTCTATTTCCATTCCCCTTTTCTCCTTGCCCTGCTTTCATAGTGTCTGCCTATATGCTTCCTGGCTTATTTTTAAATCCTAAGCAAGTCCTCTGTGAACATTGCAGCTACGTTTCATTTCTTCTTTCCTACCACCACCTGTGCAGAGAGATAATTGAATTGTCAGTGCTTCTTTGGTATTGAGAATGTAATCCATCTTTACTGAGTGCTTTACTATATAAGCAGCATCAAAAGTTTTTTAACTACAGTATAGTTGATGGCCTGGAGAAAACAATTTCTGTGATGGTACAGTTAAGGGAGAATAATATAGCCTAATACAGAGAAGAAACAAAAATGTCTGTAGTATCTGCTAGTGAACAGCTTGAGGTAACACTGGAAGTACTACTGGAGACAGTCCTTGTGGTAAGCACATCTGCTGCCTAATCTTAGGCTGAACTGGTACAGCAGTAGATCTGCTATATCCTTGCACAGTTAATATGGTCTTAAAGCCATGCACTAAGTGTGTCCAGGAAAATAAGTGGCACATTTCTTATACCAAAATTGAGATCAAAGGACAGGTAAATGAAAGGTAAAAGGTGAAAACTGCCACCTGAAAGTACTTATCTTCTGGTGGTGCTAAGATAATAATAGGGTATACATACACTGTTACAAAGAGAACAGCATTTCTAGTCTTGACTTGTGGCTGCTGGTAGAAAGCGGCAAAAGTACGTGAGAAATAACTAAAAATTTAAGCAATTCAATTTCTTACACACACCCTGCAAGAAAAAAAATGAGAGGAAAAGTGGAAAAGTGGCTGTATGCTTTCTCTTTAACTGAAACTAACTTTAACTTTGAGATATATGATATGAGGTATATTTTAGTCCATTCTGCTGGGTTTGTATCACATCATGCAGTGCTGTAGAGCAAAGATGTATGGGCTAGCTGCAGAACTAGAAAGTGGGATAATTGTATGAGGAAGATGTGAACATGTGAACAGGTATGCCTGAAGCATGCCAGGAACTGCCACTGGAGGCAGATGCAGGGAAAAAGAGAGGAGGCAGAAACAGAGGGTGGGGGGCTGGTGTCAGGAGACTGTCTTCAACTCCAAAACACGATCATATGGCTTTAACTGTAAACTAGAGCAATCTGAATACATACTGTTAAGTGGTTTAGGAATGATCTGTTTTAAACTTATCAGGCAAAATCTATTGTGCCATGGCAAGTCCTTTAGAAAAGCATGTTACATCAATGTGATTACAAGTTTCCGTGACAGAGAGTTAACCTTGTTGGGAGAGAACTCAAAAATGCAGTCTTCTGTAATCACTAATTGCATATTCCTGATTTTTTGAGTCACCATACTGACTCTTCCATGAATATAGTCAGAGCTGATATCAGAACATACAATTAGTTGTGCTTATCCTCTTAAAACACTAACAGAATACTTGATTTTTCTTAGCCTATGACAAAGAGCACCATGTTCTGACTTAAGGAAAATCAACACTAGCTAACCAGAAGCCTAATGAGACCACTCTCCAAAGTTCTGGATGTAACTTAAAAAGCAAAACTCTTACTGCTTTTGCAGCATCATCATGTGTGAAATGTGCTGATGTGGACACTGTTTTCAGTCACAGGTGGCAGCGTGGAACTGAGGTTCCAAACTCAGACCAGGTTTGGAGGAACAGCCCAAGCTCAGGCATTTTTGTTGTGATGACTAAGAATGTCAAGTGGCAAATAACACCATTCTTGGCGTGGGTTATGCTGGCAGAGTCCTGGAGCCTAATGTGATGTTAGTAAGCATGCTTACTATTTGCTGTGAGAGCAGTGTTCACACTGAGCAAGCTTGTATTCGACCATCAGTAAATGGGTCCCAGACTTAATTTGCCTGACCTGCTCAGGGGTTTTGTGAAGTTTAGAGTTTCACTAAGGTTTGTCTCAGGAGAACTGAGATGGGCTTGAGATTTTCAGCTCTAGCTAGTTTTCCCATACTTCAGATCTGTAAAATAGCTACATAATCTAGGATTAACTAACTTCTGAGAAGTTTATGAATGAGGTTTGAGACAGATTTGCAAACCCCAGCTATGACTAATTACAGAGCATGCAGAGCCATTAGGCTGAGTCTGATAATTCACAGTTTTCTGCTGGGGCAACTTCTGGCCACCCTTCGGCACAGGCCTGAGCTATGTGCATCATCCCAGGAACCTCATTGGGAGCTTCAGACCACTTTTGACATCTTCCTTGATGTGGGTCAAAGTAGCAAGGAAGAAAAGAGAGTCTACTTGAATAAGAGAAAAGACTCTATTACCAGCTGGAAAGGTGCCCAGTGCCACCCATTTCATAAGAATGGTGCTGAGATGTGAAAATCTTTCTGTCTTGGTGGGAGAGTGGTGAATTTGGAGGGAAAGATTTTTCTGGAGATCTTTGCACTTTCCTCAGTTTAGTCTTCAAAGCATGTTTGTGTGATTTGATGGTTTGTGTGATTTGATGGTCCTATTGCTTGCCTCTCAGACTAAAATGCAGGGAGGAGCAAGGGGTGTGGGGAGGTTTTGGGGGTAGGGGGAAGTTGTGTGGAGAATGACTGGCTTCTCAGTTAGTGACATACAGGCCATAAATCCATCGTACTAGCAGGCAAATGAGCCACTAAACTACTAGTGTGCACTTTGTCAAACCCACTCATTCCTAGCTTCATATCCTGTATCAATTACTGTGTCCTGTGTGGCTCCCCTGTCTCATTTTCACTCCATTGGTTATCTGCCCAAATTCTTTTGAAGTGGGGGGACAGGGAGCAGGCAGGGAGGGACGCAGGATTCTTGTTACAAATCTGGATGCGAGACGACCCGTTTAATCCTTAGAGCAAAACTACTCCATTGATAGTTAAAATGAAATTGTTACTCAGTCTCCTCAGTCTGTTCCCTGAAATGGTATTGTTTATGACAATCCCTTAACATTATGTCATGAGTTTGCAAATATACAAGCATGGCATATGATCATCCTCCTAAAAGGAATAGCAAAGGCAGCAAGAAGAAACAAATGCCGTCTTGCAGGTTTCTGTTTCAGTGAGGGCTGTAGCTATCACTGTCAATGATGTCAAGGTTATACTGAAATGTGTGCCCAGTGATGTATTTCTTGCTACTTGCCTCACTGCCAAGGCAGCAATTCAGTCAACACCAGAAAGATCACGAAGTGGTAACTAGAAGCTTTGCCTCACTTCCAATGGAGAAAGCAGTGGCACTGTGTTGATTGTAAGAGCTTTCTGTGTGTACAATGCTAGGCACAATTGGGCAAGATCTCAAATTACAGAGTAGGGGGCCTTTTGGGATTGCATTAGCACAAATGAATCAGGTTGTTCAAAGAAACCAAATAACTCAAGCATCTGGTAAATGCAGCATCTAGATAATAGAGATTTAAAAGTTACTGTATTGTGAACAAATAAAGTGGCCAGTACCTGATCTTCAAAGGAAAAGACAAAGCACCAAGTCATTGGAGAAGTATCAGTCAAACAGTGGCCCAAACTCAGTTGAGCTACAGGGACTGAGTTCTAGCTCCTGTTATTTGCCATCATCTTTAGCTGGACTGTTCAACTAAATAAAACTTACAGTTAGACTAAAGAAAGTTGTTCTCTGTGAAAGCTGTATTTCACATTAAACTCCACCACGTTGTTCTCTCTTGAACTGTTTTTATTTCTTTCACTTCTCAGAATAAATGAACTAGACTTAAGCTTCTCTAATTCCCTGGAAAGTTCTCTAATGAACACATTTCAGAATTGCCTATTTCACTGTTTCTTACAGTTTTCACTGTTCCCTGACATTTCTCTACTTGCCTTATGTCTTAGACAGTTTATGGATAAATTTATATTGGTAATGATTTTAGCCATGACAGAGTTTCAGACAAATTTCTTAGGACTCACTATTTAAATAAACAACCAAAAAAAAAGAAAAGCACGCAAACTCAGTTATTGGTCTTCTAATTTACATAGCATCTCTCACACTTAGCATGTGATGTTTTGAAACAACCATTTAAGACTGAAGTTGATATCAGGCCAACACATCTTGGTGCTTAGAAAGTTAAACTCTGCCAAACCAGGTGAATGTTTTGTGAATGCCAGTGCATCCGTCATGTCACCTAAAGAGCTGTCCTGGACAGTTCCTTTTTTGTGACTCATCAGGGAATTTGGATGTTCAGAACCCTCACATCTCCCTGGTGACTCAAATAAGGCTGTCTAGGAAAGCAGCAAGGAATCCTTAGGGAGTGGATCCCCACCAAGGATATGCATGACTGCCAGGGGAGGTCAGTGGTCTACTTCTGGTTTGCTTGACAAACAGAGGAGACAAGGTTTCTGTGCTTCTGCTGGAGGCCCTAATGAGTGGAAAATGGTTGCTAGAGACTCTCAAGAGATGTTTTTGAATACTCCAAGGACCTAGGAGACAAAAGTATTCCCTCTTTGGAAATTCCCCCCACTCACCTGGTAACAATACTGAGGAAGTTACCTAGACCATGTTTTAATCAAACAATCTGTCATGAAGATTTCCTTATCTGAGTCTCAATTTTTTAGGCTTAGAATATATTCAGAATTTACCCTCTAGTTTAATTCAGTCAAGCTTTAAAATGGTAATAGTTGAATCAATGCAAACCATCACATAAAATTATTCCTTTTTTCAGTTACTAAGTCAGAAATAGCTTTAAACCAAAATAATTACAAAATAAATAGGAGTAAGCATGTCTATTGCAGATTTACCCTGTCACCCCCTCGGTCCTTTCTTGTGTAGGCAGTCTTTGAACCCATTTGTCAATTTGCTCATGTTCATAAAATTGACATTGAGATTAGTATTCATGAGCTGCCTTTCAGCTGTTAAATAAAATACTATGTAAGGCTATATATCAGAATTCCAGTGTGGGGCCAACCAGAGTAAAAATGAAGTATCTTGCAAGTAGAGCATGAGACTTGCCCTGTAACTGAAGGCTGAAAAATCCTCTCTTAAGGTAGGCTAGAATCATACACCACTTCCTCATTTGGATTTTAACATCAGTACTCACTTCTATTTGTTAATTTGGAAGTAAAAGCACTTTCCATTTCATGTTAAATATGCTGCCAGGGGAATATTACAGTGATGGAAGAATAACTTTTTTAGCATGGCAAATGGATTATGTAGTCCAGACATTGAGGAAATACTGGTTTTCTCAAACTGTAACTGTGGAAGCTGAGACAGATTTCTGTCTCCCACCTCAATAGTCCATCTGTGGCTGTTGCCCTTACACAGTCGTGTCTGAGCAGGTCTGACACAGAGGTGCTGAGCTCTACTTAATGCCCCTGGACTTAGTGCTCTGAAGAATTGGAGCCTATTCTTACGGTCTCAAATTCAGGCATGCTGGCAGAGTTGGCTTTTTCTGTCCCTGACTTTAGTAAGAGCAAGCATCTTCAAAAGCTAGACTAAAGAGGATTTGTGTTCCCCCTGCCCTTTCCTTTCTGTGTATTCCCAAGAGGAATGCCTGCCTGAGAACTGGAAACACAGCCATACCGACATGCAAGATTTCTGTTTGCTAGTTTTCATCTGTCCTTCTGTCCTCAGTGCAAGTGTTGGGATTAACTCAGGGTATCTTGCCCAGTCAGGCAGTCTGGGAAAGGCTGGCAGTTGTGTATGAGGGGGGGGGGGGGGGGGGGGGGGGGGAGGGGGGGGTGGGGGGGGGGGGGGGGGGAAAGAAAGGGTGTTATTTTTGCAGAGCTGTAAATCCAGCACCTTTTGCCAGTGCTGCATTCTTTTTTTATTGCTTGTTTCTAAGAAGCTCTTGCTGCAACAGCACTGGCTGCAAACGGGATCTCATTTACTCAAAGTTCATGAAGGGACAGGTTGTGCATTTTGCACATTTGCAGGACGCTTGTAAGGGAAATACAGAGCACACTTTCCAAAAGCTTCAGCTTGAAATGCAACAGTTTCCATGCTGCCCAGAGCTTCAATGTCAAAGAGATTTCTATTTTTAGAGAGAGATTCTACTCAAAGAGCTATATAAGGCTGTGCTGGAAGACCATTACTTTTCTATAATCTATGAGAATACTTTTTACTTGGTGGGTAAAAAAAATTCTGTGTAAAATTGGAATTCACAAAGATACTCTGACTTGGGTGTCTTTTAAGGGGGTAAGGGAACTGGGATGAGAACTGAAGATGCAGTATTTGGTTTTTAATACTCTGATTGCTTACATGTTCTTGAAACAATTGCTTTAGCCATTAAAAACAACAGAGAAGGCTCTTTATCACAAGTGATGATGCAAGAGAGAGTTCCAACCACCATTTGGTGCCAAAAGACAATTTACTATGCTAACAGATGAAAATAAAGGGAATACCTAACAAATTACTGCCACGTCCTTCATGGGAAAATAGGTAAAACTTGATATTACAGATTCAGTCTTTCCATCCATAGTTTTCTTGGTTATCCAGAGTACAAAATGCACCTAAACAGATTGGGTGCTGCAGAAAAACAGCCAGGTAGAGTGGTCAGGGGGGGTAAGAATGGTCGTGGTAGTTAATGGCAGATGAACAGAGCAGTGTCTGGAATGCTAGCTTGCTAGGGAGCTTTTTTCTGCAGCTTATATTTTCCTCATACAGTATCATCCAGCAAACACAAAATTCTGTTATCCTTAATCCCTATTTTTATATAGTCAAAAGGTCTGTACAGAATTGGTCAAACCTCTGTTCTCAATTAACTTTCTTGATGTCATTTCTACTGCACTTTTAAGAGGAACTGTTTGGCTTCCAAGGAATAATTTGTCTATGAAGTATTGGAGACTTTCTGGTCTGGTTGAACTTTCAGAGGCAGCCCAAGTAATACTGGTTTTAGCAGCTGTTGCCAGTGTTAGCACAGGAGTTGGGGCCAATGTGGTTTTGCTTGAGTAAGGACCAGATGAGGTAACAGAGCTAAATTAAGGACACTGGGTCCATTTCTGCTGTAGTCTAACACAGCTCCTGTGGTGAATTCTAAATTGGAGGCAGGACTGAACTGATGCTGGTCTTAATTTATCTTGGGTTTCTACTTCTGTTCTCTAGCAAGCTGTTTGGCTTCAGGTGAATAAAATTATGAACAGCTAGACTATTTGAATTAGGGCTGAAAAAACACAGCAACTGGAAGTGATGTCTGTAACACAAGGAAAGACAGCAGCCTTGTGTCATGCAGAAGCTAAGACAGGACAGACTAGGCAGGGGTAAAGCAGAAGCATAGGCAGCAATTGCTGAATAGCTTGAACTAGGGAAATTCCTTCATACACCCACCCAATGCACTGAACCAGGAATAGCAGGAGAAATAACCTTTGACATTTGTTATTCAGAAGAACTAGAATTTTTGATGTTGAAGTGTGCGTTTGGAATGCTTTTGAATATCCTGAAATAGCAGTCCTGACTTCTTATTATAAGAACCAGAAGCAGTTTGAGTATTTTGGGGAGCTGCCGCTCTAACCAAACTATTGTGCACACTGGAACCTTTGCAGATTTACTGGTGAAATCAGCTTTATATACTAACTATGCTGCTTTTGAACCTAGGGCAGGAAGAGAGCAGTTGGATGGCACTACTGGCATTTGTTAGGTTGTAAGGACGGGGACTGCACCTAAAGGAAGTAAATTCGAAAGAGCAGTGTTAGCTGAAGGGGGGGGGGGGGGGGGGGGGGCCGGGAAACCTCCCCGCGCCTTTAAACAAAGCAACAGTGCCCCGTAGTGGCAAATGGGCGAGAATTCCATGGTTTTAGCGAAGAGGTGCCAGAACAGTGTTCTGTTCCTTTGTCATTAGAACATCTAGCAGCTGGATGCGAGCTATGCAAATTTTAAGGTAATTGAAGGAATTATCAGGGATTAACATAATAAACTTAAGGAACTTGGTCATAACTCTACAGTATGGTTCTGCTAAAGGCCTTTTGCAATGTCATCTTCATTCCTGTAGTAGCACCACAGAATCTAGCTCCTCATCCTTCCCAGTCTGTGTTAAAGAACCGAACTCTATTTCGAGTCAAAACTTTTTTGCACTTAACGAAGTGCTTCTATACCTTCTCTTGCCTCACTGAGAAAGCACCCAAGAAATCTTCTCATGGCAGTGCTCTTCCTTCCTAAATGTCATCGGTGCTGCTGGCTTACTCTGCAGCAAAGACATGTTCCTAATTTGATCCACTTTGCAGCTGTCTCAGGCAGGAATCCTAGGCTGCCTCTCCCCAGTTCCTGAACAGTTTCCTTCTGGGATTAAACAAATCTCTACACTGTTTCCTGAGCAAGTAACTGGTTTAGCTTTTAGAGATTAATTTTAACTTTTGTTGGCTCTACATTCAGATAGCAGTGGACTTTATCCTTGTTGTTTTTATTAATAAACCTAGTAATTTTATGATATTGAAAAGACAGTTGTTAAAATATTGTACATCTGGTCAGTCAGTTGTCTTAAGGTATTCTCAGCTAACTTTGTCAGTGTGATTTCCACTGAAAGTTTCATACTCATAAGATACTTGTGTTTATTTTGTGGGCTGTCATACAGAAAGAGATTAGAACTGGTAATTGCTAAATAAATGAAAACCACTATTTGATCAACACTAACTTTTTAATAGTGACAGAAATCAATTACATGCGGTATTTCCATTTGTAAAATGGGATTACAAATACATTAATATACAGACGCCTAGTCCAAAGCAGTAATACAAGCTCCATGGTTAACTTTTGGACCAGAGAAAGGGAAATCTTAACTGAGGTAAGGTCTCTTTTTGTTTGTTTATAGCAGGGTAGATAAGTTTGCATCACTTGAACTTTTTCCCCTACGTCGGCTGGGTATGTTGAGGGAAAATGTCAAAAGAGGTGAAAATCAAGGAGATGTGACTTCAGGCCTGAAATTTTAGTCATCATTGATTGATCATCTAAAATGCTGTGTGCAGTTGTACATATTTGATCATTCAAGTTGGCTTATCTTTCTATTTTATTTGCATACTCTTATTTTATATTAACTTCAAAATTTGATTGAATACTATTAGAAACTGACTCTGCAATTTTTTTCTTTAACTTTATTCTAATGTCTAGCTCTCACACACCTCTAGACGTGCTAGAAGCATGCTTCTGTTTTCATTGCATAGTATTCTCTAGTCATGTGAAACAATAATGTATTCTGCAAATTAGAAGAAAAAATATCTTTAAAGGCTATAGTGAGGGAGGTGGAAAGCCCAAGCTGTTCTTTAAGACACTCTGCAAAACAGCAGCATCTTCTTACGGAAGGAGGAGATTTGTAGGAGACAAAATTAAGCAACATCGTTATGCTGTATACAAACACCATCAGTCTTAAGTCATGATTGTACAATAATTTCTTCAGGCCTCCTCTAAATAGGTTAGACTAAGACTAAGACTGCTGAAGGTTAACTCAGCAGTACAAAATGCAGAATGTTACAGGAAACAACTGTAGTGTGTGTTTGTGTAAGCCTGAATTTAGTTAGGGATAAAGATCTGTTTGAAAAGTCACTAACTTCCAAAATGTATTATTAATCCTGGAGTCCTTTTGTGTAGGTATTTCAGAAACATATTTGCCATAGTACTTGTTCTGAGAGTCCAAAACAAGAAGTGAAACAAACCAGGTGAACGAAATGAGACTGAGGGAAATGGTAAATAATTACTTTTCCAAACTTAGAAGTACTCCAATAGAAAAAGCAACTGTCTAGGCAATGCTTATAATTCTTTTATTATTTATTCAATATTATGATAGAATGGTGGGAACAATGTCATGGGGCAGACGAGCATTTAAAACAAACTAACAAAATACCCCAAAAATGCAATAAGGTTGTTGGTCATTATAGAGTCCCCTGCAGGAGTTGTGTATATCCTGCTGTCCAGAAAGGCAAAGCTCAAAACTTTCCACAGTCACTCTGCTTTAGCTTGCCCCAGTATCAAGGAGCACTACTCAGTTTTTATGAGGCCAGCCTTGCAAGTATGTTATTCAAGTGTTTTATACTTGATAGTCTCACTATAAGCAGATTGTAACAGCTTCCTTCCACTTCTCAGGTATTCACCCTTTCAAAATTCTTGTCTCAGACTAAATAAAGATTTCTGATAATGACTTGAATAGTATGAACATATTTTTCCAGAAGAGTCTTATGGGATTTGTTGCCTGGATTTTTTTTCCCTCACCCTTCTCTCCTCCGGTGTCTGACTTCAATATTATCTTTAATTACTTCCTTTTGGTAATATGTGTTTGTATGTCATCATATGTGTTTATCATTAAAACTATGGGCTATGTGTAGCACAATCCTCACAGTGGGGAGTATCCTCTATATATCTTTGAGTGGACCAAGATAATAATGATGATAATGATTGTGTGTAGGTGATCATGGCCATGGCAGCTTTGGCCACAATAGGGTCATTGTGTATAATTATTATTTTTTTTAACATGTCAGTGTATAGTTAGATGTCTGGATGACATGTATGCTGTCACTGATAGGAGGACAATAACTGAGCTCAACTGGGTTCTTTGGGTTGTCTTGTGTCAAAATAGAAAGTAGTTGAAGTAGCTGATAGTGATGATGAAAAGACCTGAAACTGTCATTCACCAGCCACATGTACAGCTAAAACACAGAGTAATGTCTAGGGAAGAGGCTGTACATTTTACTAAGAAAGTAAAAACAGTATCTGGAGAGGGAGGAAAGACTAAGAGTACCTGGCAGAGAGTGGGCAGCATTCAGTCTGAGTGGGTAAAGACAGTTTGCCAAACACAGTCTCATCGTGGCTGCTTAAGAAGCAGCATCAGTGAGGACTCTAACAGAATACAACGTGTGGTAGTTGCTTAAAATGAAAACTATTTCTACCAAAAATGCACAAAACCAACCCACAGTGTAGAGCACTTCCTGAACATTATTAATTAGCTGGTGTTAGTTGCCTCTCTTCCTTAGCAGTTTCTCTCGGCAAGTTATTGTGATCCCCAGAATATCTTAGGCTGCAGTGTATATTTTGAACAGTGAGAAGTGCTTAACAAGCTGTTGAATTGGGATTTGCATATATACAATGTGAAATTACACTATTGGAACACTCGTGATTATATTGTCACCAGCTTCTATCTTGAAATAAAAACATACGTGCCATTTTCACCTGGTTACTGCCCTTGTTACTGTTGTTACACTTCTCATGAGTTCAATGACCTAACTCCTATTACATTATGCCATTACATCTTCAATACATCAAATATTTATATAAAAGTCACAGGTTTTCTTCAGTAAAGTCTATGCTGTACTGAAAATCCCCCTGTATACTAAACCGAGTTCAAAAGCTGCACTTTTAAAATCTGGATCTGTATATCATGTTGATCACCACCAAAAGGCCCAAGTATCTCTTTGAACAAGCTAGCTTAGGTATTAAAAATAGAATGGTGGAATTCTGTATCGCCATTCAACCTCAAGTTATATTACCTTATAGTAAGGTGAAATACTACTCTATTTTAGTGGGTTTGGAAGAGCCTGTCCGGAGCTGGAACATCTACTTTCCATTGTATTATATGGACACACTCAAAGTCTTGGTTTCAGATGTCAACATCTGATTAGTTGCCTAGGTACCTTTATAGTCAAAGATAACTTTAAGTAAACACCCATGTTTCATCAAATGAATGTATTGACTAGGTCTTCATTTACTATTAGATCTGGTTAGGCTGGTGTTTTAAGCATTAAATGTTACTGAAGATCCAAGACTCTACATGTCTTAATTTCTTGATAATTACTGTTGTCTTTTTTACTCCTGTTGCTTGGGTGCACACACATACTGTGCCCTTTCTACAAAGCTGTATAATGTAGTTCAAACATTTTACTTTAATGACATACTATGTTATTTTAATGGCAAGCTTTACTATTAGTACAAAGTTTTAGAACTGCTTTAGAACCAGATGAGACTACTAATTTATTACAGGTTTTGCAAGTTGGGTTATGTTACAGCTGGTTGGCTGGGAGAAGTCAAGCTGTTTCCTAATGGTTTTGCTCTCATTTCAAGCAGTAGAGGGCAGTGAGTCCACAACACAGAAAAATAAAAATGTCTCATCATAGGAAAATTATTAATCTCTTTCCTTACAATGACACTTCCTAGTCATGCTCTATCAGAAATAGCCACTGTAGAGGACATGCAAAGTAAATTACAAATCTGTGTAGGTATGATTTTTTTATTTTTTTTTGCTTAAAAGAGCCAACAAAGGCACAATTAGATAAAATATGATTATATTTGAAGTAATTGTTACTTGGAGACCAAAATACTGTTTGCTACCCTGCACATGTAGTTTAAAACTATCCTATGAATTTTTAGTTTATGTCTTGATATGTTGCAAAAGGAAACAGAGAAACAAGAGGAACAAAGAGAAGAAGAAAGGGAGGTAAGGCCAAAATTAAAACTCAGGGAGAGTAGTACTGAGGACACAAGAATATATTATCTGCAGCTTCAGTTCTCAGTGGATTTTTTTGTGATTTTCCATATCTGAATATTTTTTCACAGAGGTGAAATATGAACACTGAATGCTGTTTAGTTAGGGTGAGGTGTGGTTAAAAAAACCCCCACTAAACCAAACCAAAACCCAATCAATCAAAAAACCGAGAAAGCTTGGGACTTTTCCTCATGAAAACAGACATTACCCCCAAAACTGCTGTATTTAAAACTCAGTTTTCCAAAGAAGAATTTTTGGTATGAAATACTCAAGCAGCTCTATTACAAGCCATCCTGAAATAATTTCTGATGGAGAAATTCACATTGCATATTAAAAATATTGGTATT
>BJBW01004915.1:100441-130489 GCA_004320125.1 Scolopax mira
ATGCTTCTCTGTCTTTTCACATGTTATTTGATGTGGGAACACATGGATTTTCACCAAGTCTAAGCAGGAAAAAATCCCCATGGGATTGAAAATTGGCTATTATCATTAATGACAGATCTCCTGTGAGTTTCTGTATTTCCTTACACAAACCATACCACACTTTATTGCAATAAGATTCCATATTTGATTAGAAAACTATTAATGTCATGCTCATAGACACCAGGCAAAGATTTTTCTTAAAGGCCTTTCAAGGCATTTATCATTATTGTCTGGCTGCACTTTGCAAGCTTGGATCCTTTAGAAAATGGTATTTTTTTTTTCTTTAAAGTAACATTCTACATTCAAACAGTGTTATAGGATTATGACATGGATCTCCTTCTTTGACTTTTTTCACTAATTGTTCAGTAAAGCGTGTATACACATAAAATTGGCTAATGACAGCCCACGGAGTGTGATTGTTGGCATTATGAAAGAACCACATTCAAAATGATCTGGAAAATGGAAGACAAAAAGTAAAATGATATAAGCCATTAGAGTAATGCAAACTGCTCCACTTGGGAAAGAAAAATGGAATTTTTAAAAACAAGAAGTGTCTTGCTGATACCAGTTCTCTGCTATCTAAACTAAATAAGGTTTCTAAACTAAATAAGGGAAGACTGAGGCACAAGATAGGTCATAGGGTTTTTGTTGTTTGTTGGGGCTTTTTTCCTTAAGGAAAGAGGGAAGCATGATCCTGGGCCATATTAATAGAATAACTCAATCTGTAAAACATGGGAGGTAATTATTCATTTTTATTTGGCACTGTGAGTGCTCTGTCAAGTTCTAAAAGATGTGGGCAAATTGGAAAAGGTCCAAAGTAGATCAGCAAGTACAGTAAAAGAGTTAGAAAGCATGACCTATGAGGAAGCTGTGGAGGAATTTAGTGTATTCAGTCTTTCTCTTATGGTAAAAAAAAAAAAAATCAACAAAACTCAACTATAGAGATGGGAGGGAGGACTTAACCTCTTCACAGCAGGAAGCTGTTATAAAGAAGGTGGTACAATTGTTTGCTCATTTGTAGGCTAAAACCAGCAAGAAATATACTTTACAGCAAAGAAAATTTAAGCTTACATATTCAATATTTCTGAGGACAATGAAAGACTTTGCTGAACTGGGGATCCTGGAAACTCCTTCACTGGAGGATTTTAGAAGAGTTTAAGCAAATTTATGTCAGGAATTATCTAGGTTTAATTAATCCTCAGGGCTAGAATCTGTTTTTTCAGTGGTTCTTGAATTAATTTTTACTCTGGCTGCAGGTCCTAATTATGATGCCCTGAGGTTTTGACAAAGTCCATTTGCAAGAGGTCATAAGCATAGTTGGTAGATATGGGGTGGTTTTGGCTCAAATCACTGGAGTATGTAATCTTTGAATGTGCATGAAGCCCCACCTACCATGATCAATGGTAGCAACCATCTAAATAACCTTTTGTGAAAGGGGGAAATAAAGCCAGGAGAACAGTCTACAGGACCTTACCAGATCTGTAGTTGCCACAGTAACTGAAAAGGCCCATACAAATATGTCTTAAATTGTAGTTTAAACAAGGCCTTGTTTCATCTTAGACATCTTTTTGAGAGAAAGATTCCCTAAAATACAAATCCTTAAAAACAAGAGTCAAAGCAGGACCACTTCACCTCGGTTTCTGAGAAAATAGCATAATAGAAGATAAATGCATTCCTTTCAAGAATAACTTAGCACAGAGCTCCTTAGACTCCATAAGGTCCAGATTGATTTTATGGAAGAGGGCAGCAGCCTCAGGAGAGAGTGATAAGATCACTCCCTTTCTTTTTGGGTCAATGCAGGAGGCTGTATTCTGTGCTAGAGAAGGTTCTGCGACCATCTTGAAAAGATTACTCCACTTGCATTAGCAAGGCTGTGGGTGACTATAACGAGGTCCAGTTATGAAAAATAAGACTCGTAGAGCTCCCAGTGCCTCTATCAGTACCTGTCATCTAGGCTTATCTGGCAAAACTGATTTCAGATCACTTTTGCTATTGGGAATGTAATCACCTTCTAAAGTATGGTTCAGATGAGTTAAGTGGCAGAACGATTCAATGAACAAGTGCTTAATTTCTTTCCTGACCAAAGTTCATGTGTTATATAGAGAATCTGGAGTGATTTTGACGTCAGCCTAATCCCCTGCAGATGCTTGTTCACCTTGCATTTAGAGAACACTTCAGCATTATGAGTCATCTCTATTGAAGAGGCCCTAAACACTAAAAGTAGAGATCAAGACTGAAATATTGAGGAGAAAACAGGCACACACACAAAAACTTTTGGGAAGTCTCTTCTTGTTCCTGTATTTAGATGTAAGAGATGTAAGAAGAAACCAAAACACTTCCTGACGTGGGTAACACAAGGTCATTAACTATTTCATTTAGCACTGCTGGCTGTTCACTTGATCAATTACTGAGTCTAGACTTGCTCTGAGAAGCAATGTGTCACAACAGCAGCACTGGCTTCCCATTTAGACTGTCGTGTACCAAAATGGCACGAATGGCACTTTTTCTGAAAGACTAATGGTACTTGTAGGTCATTGCATCTGTGTAAACTGTAGCTTCAGCTCTGAGAAATAAGTTGGGGAATGTTATGTACTGCCCCACAAGTATACACAGATACATGTGGACCATGAAACGCTAAAAAAAAAAGATAATTATGACTAATGTAGAGATTTATGCTTCATCCAGCTGTGTTCTCCAGGTTTTTCTTAAACTCCTGTTGGGGAAAGGTATCAGAATCTAGAAGCAGCATGTAACAACAAGGGAAGGGGGAGAATCTGCTACATACAGGATACAGTCTTACAAGGCACCAAAGCATCTTTTAACATTTGCTTGTAGTCCAGCTGGATATTTGTTATTAAAATGTCTTCTCAAAATTTCATGTAATAAACCTAGTAGAAATCAATCTTAGATGGCTAGCTTTCTTAGGTGAAGTTGGCCTAATTATGTCAGCAGTCATTACAAAGACTGGAGCAGTTTCAAACATGATGGATAAAAACTGAAACTACTAACTCTTGAAGATACACCCCCAAAAAATAGTGGAAGGGAAACTCAGATTCCTGGCCAATTCTGACAGCAATTTTTAATTTTTTTTCCTTTCTAGGCAATGTCTTCTATCCCTCTGGGCATGATTGTAGCTTTGTATTCAATGATACCACCTTCCAAAGACCCTAATTATCAATTCTTATAGATAATTATCAGAGAGTCCTCTTGCTTTGTGTTGTTCTGAATTATTCCTTACCTTACGGTACACTACAAAAAGAGGGAATACCTGAAAGCATGCTATGCTCTATGGATTACATAGGTTTCATAAGGTTCATCTGCTCAAATTGACGGTCTGAGTAACTCAGGGAAACCATCAACTAGGTTGAATGGGTGCAAGGCACTGGAGCTTGCTGTTTCTGACTGTTACTGAACCTGTATCTCAACAGCTTCAAGGCCCTTAGACTACTTTTGTCTAGACACCTTCTTCTCCTTTTTCTGTAACTCAAAATTCCTTCTGACCCATGCTAGCCACCTGACTTATGGCAAATATCTTTGTTTCTTGCCAAGCCCTCCCCTTAAGTACAAAATGGCAATTACCTAGTCATTTCTCAGTACCTATTTTTACTCAGCAGCATGGGAAGAGGAGGGGGGAGCTGCTTTTAACCCAAATTCTTGGCAAAATTATCTAGTTGAAATTTTTGAGCTCCTCTCTTCCCACCCTGTTGGTCAATACAAGCTCAGAAAATTACTCCAATCTCAAACACTGTGTATAACAAGAAACAAAGACCATCTAAAGAGGCTGCCCATACCATCTGTAATTCTGCAGTTCCTAGCACAGCTGTCACTGGATTTCCTTCTAGAGATGATTTTCCAGAATGGAGAAAAATTGTAAAGGTTCAGGAAAGGATGCTAGATTTGTACTTTTTTTCTGTGGGAAATAGGGGAGGACATGATGATAATAATGCTGTCTCATTTTTTTCTATCCATCCCTACATGCAACACGCACATGTGCTGGCCTTGCAGAAGCAAATGAGTAAGTTATGAGAGCAATGTCATGAAGGCAGTCACCCTATCATTGAATGTGGAATAATTTAGTATGCCAAAACTTTTCCATTCCAAGAACTGAGAATTTTTAATTGTAAATTATTTCAATAATGCTCAAAGGGAATATGAGAAGTTAGGCCAGTTTTGATTACTCTACAGTATTGTGCTGAGAAGAGATGAGAGTGAGTTCTTCAGGTTATGAACTGAAAAATTATTCAGTTTTCTTCTGGAACAACATTTGCTCTCTGCACCTCTTTCTTGTCTGTTTTCACACTCAAATGAGATGAAGTGAGAAAATTTAAACACAGATATTGAGAAGGTTTATTACAATTAATCACTCTAAATGAGAAGCATCTGGTTCTAAGTGAAATAAATTTATGGGAGAAATCAGAAATGAGATGACTTCTTAGAGCAGGGCTATATCTTAACATAAGCAAATAACTCCTATTTCTTTTGGAACTCTGCTGTCCCAAGCCAGATATGAGAACAAACAAGACATTAATTATATTTCCCAGTTTGAAAGTCCTTTAAAGCAGTCTACTGGGAAAAGTAGATCTGCAAACCCCTGGCATTGTCTCAGTCTAAGCTATTGGGGTTGTGATAAATTAAAAATGACAACATTCTAATTTTAGTAGATTTTTTAAGTGGACTTGTGAGAACTCAAAAAAGGCTTAAGCTTGCTTATTCATACAGAAATGACTGTTAGTTGTGGGGTTTTTTTTCCCTTAGATTAGATGAATATTGATTGGCACACATCCCACAGTCTTGTGCAGATAAGAAGATTATGAAAGAAAGGCAAAAGGCGGGTATTATCCCTTTGTATTTCTCATACAGCCTAAGAGAGATGAGTTGTAAGTGCAGCTCTGGCAGGGAGCTTGACAACCATCATGATGATCCTACGGACAGTTTTCTTGCATGTTACGTGTTCCTCCACAGCAGATTGCACCCAATAAGTAAATGGGACCTCCTGACCCTTTCTCTCATCAAGAATTTATGTCAGAGGGTTAGAATGAAAAGGATAATAAGCTGGATTTGACATGCAGCTGCAAAAGGCATTGGCTGTGGAAGCTGTATGCAATGCAGAAACCCAAGAAAAGGCAGAGCAAAGGAAGTATCTTTTCACTTACATCTATGCAATGACAACCATTGTCAACCATCTATAGAAAAATGTAAAAATGTCCTTTGCTTAGGTTTCCCTTACTTTCCACTTAAGGCATCTCTGGCTACATTTTGTTGAATCAGCAGTATTTCCTTTGTTTAAAAGAAATTAGTCTACCCCATAACAAAACATTCCTCACTGTTTTTCCTTCTTCTGTTTAGTCGAAGTGTGCATGCTTCTTCTGCAAGCACAGACTTCAGCATTTCCAAAAGCTAAAGGTCAGCCTGAAGTCTCACAGCATACTTACTGTACAAAAGCCAAGCAAGGAAATGTTCAAAAGTCTTTGGAGAGCATTATCCTAAAACATAAACTTACAGTCGCTTCAATCCCATGTGCCTCACAGCCTGTATTTTTTCTTTTTTACAGAGGGTGTTATTAATACGAATTTCTTCATATCCTGGAATCTCTAAATAAAACAGATTTAAGAAATATTTTTCCATTCTTCCTTTTTCCACAAAGAATGGGAATAACACCTTTTAGCTGAACCTACACTGGCTGTTTTAAACAAGTTGTGTATTTTTATTTATTGAAGTTAGTTATTATTTCTTTAGACTATATTTTGCCCTCAAATTCATTCCTTTGTGGTGTGTTAAAGTAAACAGACTAAGTAGTGAATACATGCTTTAATATTCTATAATTACAGTAGATGGTCTTAGCAGCACTATCTGTTCTATGTAATTCTGTTACCAGGGAACACACTGGGATCTACCTAGTCTTGAATAGACGAGTTACCCTGATGATAAAGCTATTTATTGACTTTTTTGCCTGCTTATCACTGCCTACAGCTACCAGGGAAAGTTCCTCTCCAAAATTAGTATTGAAAAATATAAGTGCATGGACACCCACACACGTCTTTAGATGACTAAAAGTGTTGCTGAAAAGAAAATGCTTCCAAAAATCTGCTTATAATTGGACCCAAATCAGTGCTGATTCTTCCAAAGCTGGCTATAAAAATAGATTCCAAAATTATTCCAGCCAGAATTACTCATATTCTGCTGTTAGAGAATGGGACTTAATATCAGTAAGTGGGACTTACTGTTTACTATTTGTAATATTCTCCACAAAAAGTTGAGAATAGTTGTGCAAACTGATAAAAGAGACATATTCCTTCAGTAGGAAAATTGTACTGAATGCATCTCACTAGTACTTTGACAGTGTTTAGTGAAATGGGAAACTGAACAACAAAAGATCCCCGGGAAACTCTTGTCTGTCACAAACAAATGGGATTCAGTTTGTTTGGAAGCCTTGTTCCTAGTGGTACACTAAAGCTAAGCAGCAGGAGGTGAATCAGTAAATCATGTCAAGGAGAAAAGCAAGTTGGAAAACTTTAAAGTCATTGTGTACAAAAGTCCTCATTAGCTCACTAGTGATTTTTTGTTGGTTTGGGGGTTTTTTGTCTCTCTAGATAGATCAGATATAAACAGACATGCAATAGGGGTAAAAGCTTGCCATGGCTACAACAGGAACAGAGTCCACCCCGTATACGGCAGTTTCACATTCCATTTAGAGACTAAACTCTTTTTTCCAAACTTCCATATAAGCTTCCATTTTGATAATTTTCAATACTAAGACAATTGTCGTTAACATTACTTTTTGCCTGCATTTTCATATGTAACTCTGCTTTTTTGGTACTCAGTACTAGAAACAGCAGTGCAGTAAGATCCTCTGAAAGGATTGTCCAGATTTATATCCTCGGCAGTACTCAGCAGTTTGGGTATGCAAGGGACTGCTGAGCCTCAGCTCAAGCTCCAGGCCTTGGAGTTTCCATCAGCCCTACTGTAAAAGATAAACTTATGCTTGGCAACCAGACCACGCCAGCCCAGATCTGGGATGTAGCTCTCTTGTAAATCCACAAGGAACTAAAGCTCAGCCAGACACCAGCCTGCCAGACACCAGGCCTGATTCTAGTTCACTTTGATGTGAAATCACTAGCTGAACTCTGTAGAAAGTGATACGTGTAGAAGATTAAGGCAATAATTTTTAATGCTTTACATCTACATTATTCTTTTAAAGGTTAACAAGACTCAGGCTTTTTTCTCTCTTTTTTCTGTGACAGTGAACCATAGTTCCCTATGCAAGCCCAAGGTTCTTAACTCTTACCTTTTTTTACATTACTATATCATTTTTACCTAGAGTCTCCTGTAGCTAGGAAGTCCTTCACTCAGCTCTGTTCTCCTCTTTTTCCATCTTTATGTTGTATGTGGGTACATTCATTCCCAAGGTATCTTGTTACCTATTTACGTATTCAACGTGATATCTTTTTTATTATTGTTTTAACCTATGTCTCCTAGAAAAAAAAACAAAAAAACCCCAAAAAAACCCACCAATCATCCCTGTGTGTTGTCTAGAAGATGGGAGAAAATGACTGCCAGGACTTTGAGCACAGTCTCTAGGTAGCTGATTTATTCTAGCTTGGACTAAGTCTACACAAAAAAAATGCTGCTGGCATAACTATTTTAGATAAGATTATTGAAAAGAAAAAAAAAAAAAGAGCACGTGTCTTCCACGAGCTAAACCCACTAGGAAACCCCAATATAGATGTCACTATATTGTCCCAAAATTTATTTCGGTAGCATAGCTTGAGCACCTCACAGAAGATGCCATTATGCTACAAAGGAACTTGGAGATATCCACTGGCACATTTATGCTGAAATAGCTGTGGGATTAGTGCTCTTTGGCTTTAGAGAGACCCTAAATTTAATGGCTGTTTACTGTCTCCTAGTCCTGGTAAAAGCAGGGCTTTCTTTGAGATTCCTGGTCTGAAAAGATCAGCAATGATGCTAAGGAAGGAAAGAGTAAGATGACCCAGGCCTTGATCCTATATTCTACGAACAAAAGAAAGATTGTGGCTCCCACACAGAATGTAATAACACCATGCAATCATCTGCTTCAGGTGGAAAAGAGGGTCAACACCTAGATGTAACTGCAACCCCTATTATAAATTTCCTTTCTAGGCTCTGTAGAGGGTCTAGAGTTTTGCCATTACGCATGTTCATTCACCTCTGCCTTCTCAGAACTTCTTTTAAGTCACTGATTTTTCACTAGATTCTTTACAGCCAAAACTGCAAGGGACTTGCCAAGGACTTGGTGTTTAGAACCTATCTGGGTGGATAGCAAGCCAGGTCAGCAAGTTCTGTGGGACATGCAAAACAAAAATTTGCCACATTAAGCTTACCAATTTAGATTTCAGGACAGGGCCAGAAGGGTAGGAGAAAGTAAGCTTAACTTTATAATTTCTTAAAGAAGCTGTAAATTGAAAGTGAGATAGCAAAGAAGCTGAGTTTATTCTAAGTTGCACTCTCTGCTAAAGTGTATTTTTGTGGCATGGAGCCCTGTACATGACTCCATCTCTGAATGTTAAAGAGAGATGATACAACCTTCCTGCTATTCTTCTGATGAACAACCTATGTGAAATAACCAATGTCATTCTTTACAGTTAATTTTTTCCACATCTCTGTTTCTAAGTCTTTTGAATGGAAACCCAAACTCATGGCAGTGGTAAGAAACCATCTGATGGTATTAATCAGACATTTAATACCTGAAATCACCTTAGCAGATTAAATTTAGAACACAAGTTATGATTCTTTTGCAAAAAGAAAAAAAAAAGAGCCTTGGTATTTTAGATGCTGAGACGATTTGCTCTTTCAACTGGTATAACAAATGATGCTGACATTAAGTTGTGGTCTCATCGGGTCATACGAAATCATTCTGTAATGTGGCAACAGAATCCATATAAAGAAATTTTGACTTCTGTTGGTTCTATTTTGTATTTCACTATGTTAATTGCTGTTGTATAGCCTGTTCAAACATCCTTGTTCTATAAACATAACTAATGCTAAGGTTTAAGAAATCAAATATGATAAATGAATACTAGTAGCTTTAGATGTTTAGAAGAGGAAGATAGTTGTGAGATTTGCTCTTCATTCAACTATGAACACTTAGGAGTGTAGCTTTTATAGCTTCATAGTTCAAAGTCACGAGCATGGCTGTTAAAACTTAAATTTTGTCTTCTGTGTATATGTCCATGTAAACACATTGAATTTGGATGAAAACAAATCTCCTTGCAAAAAATTAAAATTGCTCTGTTTCACTTGGTTCCACATGAAAACTGAAAAAATAACAAAGCAATTTCAGGCTCATTTGAAACTGAGTGAAGGTTCTCCTAGTTTGCTTATTTTTGAAAAGGTTTGCACTACTATATGAAACGCAGTGCTAAAGTCTATTATGGATATTTGGCATTCCTTCAGGTGATCCCCACAGGAACATTTGCTTCCTACAGAAAGTGAAACCACAATTTTAAAAACAGTATTAAATTACTTTTCTGTTTTTAAAGTGGTTTTTCATGTTTTTTTAATCTAGAATTTAATGTTCAGGCAAGGTTACAAGCTTTTCACACTGATGGAAAAATTAGTAATATTGAATTGCTTTCCAGGGCTCATAATGGATTCCTGTCTCATAATTCAATGAAAAGAAGTATTTTTTCAGCTAGAACTTGAACTATTAGAGGATCAACTGATTTTATACACTGTGTTGTAACTGTACTGGCCACATTATGCTTAGGATTTATTATGTGAGGAATTTGCTTTTAGCCCTGGGGATAATTTGCACTTCACAGCCTGCAGAAAACATACACACATATGTGGAACGAAGATAAATTAGAAAATCTCTGTTTTGGTTAGTATTTTATCAATGGAACTTCTGTCTGCATCTTCTTCTTTAAAGAAAAGAAAAAACTTTTGGGGGAGGGAATTTAAGATCATTTCTGTGGCCATGCTTAAGATATTCAGAGCCTGAGTTTTTGTTGTATGTGCTGTAATTAATATACACTGGTTTGGAAGTAGATTATTATTGCAAGTAATCACCAACAGATATCTACTGTGAAAGTCAGAAAAGCACAGCATGTGGTGCTCTCAAGTAAGAAAGTAGCACTCAGCATTAGTTTGATGACTGGGAGCTTGAAACAATTATGATAAATTAGACATTATTATACTGGAGGATGCCTTGCACATTATTTCATGTTTTATACTGATGCTGAATTCTTCTTGAAAGTACTGAAAGAACAGTGGTGATTCTATAATGGAGTTGGGGATCTGCTGAGATTTTAAACTTTAGAAATGCTTGATTTCTTTATCAGTTAAAAAGTTAAGTGCAGGTAGGACTTTTTTCCCCCCCCAGGATGAGGAAAGATGGATAAAAAGATGTTAATGTGAATATGGAAAGTAAAGCTAGCATTATTAATCCATTTCCATGAGTATCCCATTGGATAGAGTCATCTTCAGTGGGATTTCAATAACTTGAAATAGTACAAGGCCTGTAATTGATCAGAGCAGCTGCTTGAAATGGAAGAAAAAAGGGTCTGGGAATTTAAATGGGAATCACAAAACTGTGATCATTAAAGATCTTACCAACTTTTAATAAACTGTATGTGAAAGCCTGAGAAAGCAAGATGGACCAAACAAACAAGATTTCTTTTGACCTCCAAACAAAATGAAAACAGCAGTAAGAAAGGTAGTGATCACCAACAGGGAAAAATAATCCACACAGGGTGGTCTTTTCTTTGTATTTAGGTGTTCCATAGGATAATATGGAGAGGGCCATAGCTTGTCTTATGTTGAACAGCCTCCTACTATATTTGTTGTTCTTCTCTTAAAATGAGTACTAAATCCAGACTAGTTCCTTATAGTTCCTCTTTCACGGTTGTACAGATACTAGTAGTGGCAGTTGTGTGTTGCCTTCATTTTCTTTTCTCTCTCTTTTTTTTTTTTAAATGATTTTGCAAATTCCCCCAAAAGCTTTGTGATTTTGCTCTTGCATTCTCTGCTTCTTTTTTTTTCCCCTCCTCTCCTTTCTAGCCAGCTACTTTTGGGAGGGAAAAGGATAGCCACTGACTTGAAGTGCATGATGTCATCTCCTTATAACCCCAAGGAAGATAAAAGGCAGAAGAGAGCATATCTTTTCGTATATGAAAAGATGGTCAGGTCTTGGATTTAAAAGGAAAATTACTCTCCTCCTCATTCAGGAGGAATGCTTGTGATTGTAATAATTGTCCTCCTTGACAGCACATGTTTTTGATGTTGTGGGATAGAACAGAGGAAGATGTCTGCTTTTACAGAGGCAACACTGGGAGGTTCTTTCTCGCCTAACTCTCAAGTCACTAGTCAGAGAAATCTTTACACAGGCTGCATGCTACCTCCCCTGTATGATGGTCTGGTGTATGAAGTAAACTGAGAAAGAGCAAAGAAGACATTCTTTACTCCCAAGATTCTCACTTTATTTATAAATACTAGTTTTTTTTCTATTTTACTTTAAAAGTATATAGATAGAATACATGTACTATATAAATAGAACAAATGTCTCACAAAAGGACTCTTTATTAGAGGAATAAATGTGACACTCCAAACTTCATTCTTGATCTTGTTTTTGATCTAGCTTCTAGTGTACTTCATAATTCTGTACCTGGTTTGGGGCTTGAACTGTGATAGAGAGACAGAGTTTAAGAAAATGTGACCAACATAAAGATGAGTTAATGTAGAGTTAGAAAAAGGCTTTCTGTGTGTTTGAGGAAAGCAGGCAATATACTAGTGCAGGGTTACAAAGATGAACTTGTTTCATGTGGCTTTAATCAATTCTGGGATGTCTGGAATTAAGGGTCATCACCCTGCGAGGCACCTTGAGAAGAATTGCTGTTTCAAATAAGGCCATTGCTGACATGAATGTGGACTGAAAGTTATGCTTTGTTAGAAACCAGGCATAACAACCAAACCAAACAAAACCAGAAAGAAAACCCACATATCAACAGCATATCTCAATTTGTATTTTACAGTCATTTATAATATGTTAAAGAAAGAAGATTGTTTCATTGTCCAAGAAAACAAGAAATTTAACTTGTTCAATCACATCTAATATATTATACAGTAATGATTCCCAGCAGTTCTGCAGCCAAGCTATACTTGAAAAAATGGGCAAGATTTGTTTGCTATTATATCCACTTCACCCTGCTCCTGGAGTCAGCTGCAGTGTCCTCCTTAACTCTGCTGACTGCAGCAATAGCCCTGAGCTTGGGCTAATAAATTGGTTTCCACCTGACTGAATGTGTCTGAGTGGCTCCTGTATCCCTCCACTGTGGTCCCCAGTACTCCCAGTTCCAGTACTGTGGTACAGGGACACGTGAACCGACCTTACACTGAACCACACAGCCTGACAGACTGCACGCTGTGAGGCTCCACCATGTGCCTGGCATTGTAACTTGCTAGACCCCACTGTGCAGAGCCACAGCTCAACAGGTACCTCAAAAGTCCTCTGGCAAGAACTCATTTTAGGTGCCTGATAGGCCATGGGTGCTTTGCTCTCGATGTATTGTAATGGGGAGGAGATTAGGATTAAGCAAAACTGAATCTTCAGTTGATTCTTCTGGTAAAAGAAGCATATACAAGTTAGGTAATGCCAAGGGTCTGCAGGATTTGGATCAGAAGTTAAAGCTACCATTGTTTGTCAGTGATACTTGGTCATAGCAGTATTAAATTTTTGAAAAAAAGAGATGAAGATAGCATTAGAACCCCTGAATTAATTTTGTGGGTCTAGATTTTTCATTCAATTTCATCTTCTAAAATAAAAAATTTGGACATATACAGCTTAATACAGTGCCGTTTTACCAAGTCATTGGTATTTGTTGCCCACTTGTTGCCTAGCTATCCTGAGTTCAAATAAACAAACCATTCAAGGTAGGCATAGTTCTGTATGGTGGGAAGGGCTAAAAAGTTGTTCTGGAAGACTTAAATAAGCAGATGAAAATAGGTTCTGACACATTATACTGGGCTGTTCTGGCACAGAACTACCCTTGTTTCTTGGCCAAAAATTATATCAAAATTATGTTAGGATTAAAAAAATAAACTCATCCAAGGAAAAAACGCTCCAAGACTGCAATAACATGACAGGCCTTCCATGTAATGCTTCCACCAAGCTCTATGGTGTACGGTTTCTTGTGAAAGAGGATTGTTCTGCAAGGACAGGAGCAAGCTCCCTCACAGTGACCACAGGAGAACTTACTACCAGTAAGGCTTTATAAAGAAATTTCTATATGCTTTACCCATCCTTGCATGGGTATGCTTTATATGCTTTACTGCATCCTTGTGAGAGTCAAATGCAAGTTTTACAGAGAACTGGAAGCCTGAAGTTTCCAGTGAACTCTGTTGACACAAAAGATTTAATGATGAAGGAAGAAGGTCAGAAAAAGGGAGGAAAGAACGAAAATATTTAGATGTAGCCAAAAAACAGTTACACATTTAGGTTCATTTGAATATGAGTTTCTAATAATTTAAGCCCAAACAGTTAAACTTACACCTATATAAGGAGAGACACAGAGAAAATAGAAAGAAAATGGCAAATATCTTCCCAGTGTTTCCACTTATTTACCTATGTAGGGGAGGTGTCTTGCCTCCCCGACGTTGAGGAACACCAGCCATATCTGGGTGTTTGCTCTTTGGTAGGAATGATGCTGCTGTTGCTAGTGTCAGGCAGCTTGTCCAAACCATTTTCCCTTCAGTGTGCACCACAGATGCTCTGGGTGCATAAAAACCTGTGGCCCATGTCATGGGACAGCATAGGTCTGACTTGTACTGAGAAGCATAACGTTCTTGATACAAGCACATAAACCACTGCAGAGCATATCTGGCATCTCTTACTTTCCAAATTTAGCTGCACAGGAGGAACTGTGACTTTTTTTTTTTTTTTTCCCAAAGTGTTGAATACAATCCAGCCCTTCCAAACTGCATGCTTAGAACATTTTTATGTATGAGAATTTGATACACTATCGTGAAATTTAGGTGCATTACTCTTTTGTGTACAAATGTAGTAAATCAGTAATATTAGCAAATTCTGTCTGAAAGGTAGCTGCCAACAGACTGCTTTCTTTAAGATTCTAACAAACCCTTTACAGTCCTCCTTATGGACAAGCAGTGAAGCAGCACTCATGACTGGATTCTTATACTGCACTTAAAATGAAGCTTATTATCATTTTCAATCAGTGAGAAGTTACGTTATCAAATACAAAGAAATCTAGACCAAAAAACATCCTATATAGGACAAAGAAGAATTCTATAATGCTATAGAATTCAAAGTGCTGTGGATTGCCTTGTGGACTGCCAGAATATGAGTATATTTTGGTTCTTGCTTCTCTCTGCCAAGCCTAGTTAAATACTGAAGCATACCATAATTGGATATTGCTATTTGCAGACAGTTATAGGTGACTTTCACTGGGAATTGGCAATCTAGGATTCTGTATTTCATATCAACACTTTTGAATATGTTTTGCTGATGGTCGTTTGAATGCATAATACATAAACTAATTTTATCCAATTTTTCATGTGTATACTGTACTATTTTGTGACTTGAATGGTTAAGCAGTTTATGTATTTGGCCATAAAAATGCTTACATGACTTTCTGATGCTGTTTTCATTTGAGGGATATTTTTTAGTGTGACGGGTAGAAGTGAAATTAAGATTCTTTTAGAAAAGCCTTAAGCTTATTTAAAAGACAAAAAGAACCCAAAAAACCAAGAAACCAAATTGGGCATATCTTCAAAGCTACCTCAACTGTACAGATGTGTTCTTGTTATGCAGTCCAAATAGTTTTCTTAGACCCCCTGCCCGCTGGCTGAAGTAAACTTGCTCAGCTGCATAAATGAAAAAGAATGTCATACTGAGTATGTTTGAAGGCTTGTGAACCAAGTTTAATCTACTGTCATTATCATTTATATCTTCTTGTGCACAGGATTTGTAGAAAAGCAGTTAATACATTTAAATTTCTGTTCTGTGTTTGATAATCCTCACTGTCCCAGACAGAACTATAGTCTTCATCATGTATCAATTCTTTTCCTTGGAACCTGACGGACCATAGAATTGCAGAATGGTTTGAGTTGGAATGGACCTTAAAGATCATATAGTTCCAACCCCCCTGCCATGGGCAGAGATGCTTTCAAGTAGACCAGGTTGCTCAAAGACCCATCCAGCCTGGCCTTGAACACCCTCACAGTAAAGAATTTCATGCTAATATCCAATCTAAATCTCCTGTCTTTCAGTTTAAAACCATTACCTCTCATCCTATCACTACACTCCCAGATCAAGAGTCCCTCCCCATCTCTCCTTCAGGCCCCCTTTAGGTACTGGAAGGGGCTATAAGGTTTCCCTGGAGCCTTCTCATTCTCCAGGTTGAACAACCCCAACTCTCCCAGGCTGTCCTCACACCTGAGGTGCTGCAGCCCTCTGATCATCTTTGTGGCCCTCCTCTGGACCTCTTCCAGCAGGTCCATGTCCTTCTTATGTTGCAGGCCCCAGAGCTGGACACAGTAATCCAGGTGGGGTCTCACTAGAGCAGAGTAGAGAGACAGAATCACCTCCCTCGTCCTGTGGGACACACTTCTTTTGATGCAGCCCAAAATGCTGTTGGCTTTCTGGGTTGCGATTGCACGTTGCCAGATGAAGGAATGAAAAATGTCAAGGAAGATGTATATATGCCAGTAAAGTAAACAGGGGGGAAGCACAATAGAACTGTTTCAGATGGTTGAAATTGCCAAAAAGAGGACCTACAGATTTTTTATACGTTTGGAAGGATAGAAGAAAAGGACTGAAAAGACAATTGGAGAGTAGAGGGAAGTAGAACAACATGCAGTTTAGGAGATAACTGAGCTTAAGCAATGCAAGATGTTTGGACACAAATTTTTAGACAGTATTTATAAGTGGATTATTCAAGGACACAAGTTGTATGCTCATATCTCTCTATGCAGAAGGAGACTGGAGCAACACACTCCAGGTGTTTGAGCTTGAGGAGGGACAAGGGAAAGGTGAGATTAGATGAGGCTCTGACTGCAAAATATGTTCAGAACTGATCCACCAGTATCTCAAATATGATGAAAAGCAAGTTTGCAGATAGAGAGCTTTAGTTGGAAACCCAAGGTCATGGACATTTCCAGAAAAAGCTGTATCTGACTCATAAATTAGATCCTGGCCTGTAATGCTAAATGGGACTACTCCATGTTGACTATTAACTCATCCTGACCCCTCATCAGCTCTGCTGCAACAATCACTGGAACCAGCTCTTCCACTGGAGCTCTTCAGCATGATTCCTTTAACATCAGTCAGTTCTGCTGATGACATTTATACAAAAGAGAAATATTTTTCTAAAAAGAGTTTGCTGGAAATGTCCTAGGCTCAAGCTAAGAATTTTGTTCTGGCATTCAAATCCCTCAAGATCTGTAAATGCAAAATTTTACAGCCATCTTGCCCGTATTGCAGAAGTCTGAAATGGGTTGAGATAGGAAGCTTGAATATTATTTCTAACTTTTTGGCTTGGACTGCAGCTTTTTGAGAGTACACAGCTGGTCATATAGTTTGATTATTAGTATGTATTGTCATTCTTGTGCTGTGTATCAGTCTATTTTTGGTCAGAAGTAATTATTGCAGTTTTACAACAAGGTTTGAAACTAGCTGTGCTTTCTCTTGTAGTTTTAACCTTAGATATTCTAAGGAGCATGCTAAAAAATGGTGTTTTACAGATATGGCCATATCTTGCATGTGTACAGTCAAAAATGGACTAGATTGCCATTTAGTATTTTAGCTCCTGGCAAAAATGAGGTATTTGTCAGCACCACTGATCCATAACCAAAAAAGGTATTATTTGTGGGGGTGAAGGATGGGAAATCTTTCAAACATTTTCAGTTTGTCTTTATGATTGCTAAAAAGCAAGCAAAAAACCTTTTTAAATTGTAACCACGGAAATTTTCCTCCAGCAAAATTAGCTGTTAAGTTTTCTTCCATAATGATTGAAAGAATGATTAAATCCTAGTACTCAGGATGTTAACCTCTCTATAGGAATTCACAGTTTTAGAATCAAACCTGTTTAAGACCACAGTTATATTTATTAATTTGAACTAACAGAAGTATTCTCACCTCTATTTTGTTCTCATGCATACTGAAACATATACTGAAAGCCTAGAACTGTTTTTACTGCTTTTCTAAATTGAAGTGTTTAGGCCTCCAAAAAAAAAGCATGTTGAAGTTCTGCTGGTGCTGTAATTTTGTGTTGCTATGAGCTGAGGCTGCTAAATAAAGCATAGGAAAACTCAGAAACCTGTAGAATGGATTGCTAAGAGGAGGCAGCAACAGGAAAGGGACTCAGGAATGGGAATTAGCTTTTAAATAGCATATTTGACCTCTGTCAGTCATTTGCTTTGCACTGGGAAAAATATAAACTAAACCATTGGGTTTTTGCAAACTTTGAGAACGCTGCTTTGCAAAAACTTTGCAAAAACCTGTGAAGATTAGGGGAACTTAACTGCAAGTTCTAAGACAGTTTGAGGTAACATTTTTAATAGATTATCATTACTCTTACTTTGGAATATTTTTCTCTATATACAAAATGTATGCTGCTTCCTGCACAAACCTTTTTGGGATGCTTAATTCCTTCAATTCTCTTCATTAACTTGGGTTATCTCTATTATTTTTGTTTTTAAGCAGAAAATCATAATTCCAGAATACCACCAAGAAAACAAGATACTTTTTTTTATTCAACAGTAATAAGTATCTATGTTGTCTCTGTAGGACAGTGTATTATTCTCCTGAATATATGACCTAATGATCTCTTGCAATATATGACCTTCTCTTAACTGTCTTCATGTGTCAGTACATTTTTTCACTCAGACATAACTATGTTCAAAATTTACTGTCAAACAAAAGAAGTCTAAGAAGTAGGAAAATATTCTCCTACACCATTCAGAAAACCCACTTGTCTCAATTGCAAGCAGTAACTTTTCACTTACACCCAGTTTCTGCCCAAGCTTCTGGCTTTAGTATGAAGTGCAATGCCTGTTATAAATTAAAAACAGGTATTTGCTTGCTGATGAAGACCATTGCTGAACAAATTAAACCTACAGTCTTCAGGGAATGCTCATGATGCTTCCTTTTATATAAGAAAATATCTCTCATTAAATCAAGTAGTTAATGCTTAGAGGAAAAATCATCCAGAGTATCTGAAGGTATTAGTAGGCTGTTGGGTTATTTCTACTGGATTAGGGTTATATCCTGGCTGATGGTCAGGATATTTTAAAAATCTGGAGTCATTCTTCTAGAGAAACTAATGCCCTCTCTGCAGGTGTCCAGCAGGAGTCCTCAGAAGAAGAAGGAAGGAAGGGTTTGCTCACCATCCTGTTCTCTCATGCTATTTTCCTTTCATCCACAAACTAAGGTGGCAGCTCCTCATTCTCTGTAAAAAATTCGTGCCTTGTTGCATCGCTGCCTGCTATGGACCCTGAAAAGTTACCAATGTCAGATGGGCCAAGGTGGGCCAAAGCCATAGGTGCAGCCCTAAACACAATCATGTCCTGAGGATGTTTGCAAGTTTGCAATGCAGTGGCTCATGTTAAACAGCACTAATAACTCAATATACTCCAAAGCAAATCTGTGACTACTCCATTTCCTGTGGTCATACCCATTTCTGATGTAGGCAGCCTGTTTATTTTAATAGTTCATTTAGTTCTACCGATGCACTCTAATTGAATTCAACCGAACTATTTCCCTGTCTGCTGCCAACCTTCCCCCTCCCACAGCTCTCTGGCAACCAGGTCTGGTATAGGCCTTTAAAAGAAGCACAGACTCTATTTTGCAGTCTTTTGCAGTATCTATCCCTTTGGTATCAGGAAGAGCACTAGATAAGCAAGGAGGTCCTACCTGGGTTTCCATTCCCCACAGCAGGACCCCTTGCCCTTCCCTCTCAAATACTGACCTTGCAGGACCCCACACTTAGCAGCCCTGGGGGACAGTAATAGCAGAACAGTTTCACTCCTACGTTTATTTAAATGTGCAGTCTACAAAATCTGTATTTTAAAAAATCCATTAAAAACATCCAAATTCTGAAATTCTGTCTATCCATAATCTACTGCAATGGTAAATTGTAGATCTCTCATCATCAAAGATACCTCATAAGCATCAGCAGTTCTCCTTTGCAGTACAGTCCAAGCTATACTGTAAAGCCTGAGCTATACTGTAAAGCATAGAGTTATCTGAAGTTATGCAAGATTCTTGGGTTTGCATAAAACTGAGTGCTTGTGATACATCCACGAAGCTTGTTTTGGCCAGGACACTCTCAAATGATCAAACCTTAGCAAGGTGGAAGGGGGTTGGAGAGGGCTTTGAAACATCTTTCCTTTTAAAATTTATCTTTGAAGACTAAAGAATATTCTACTTATATTCAGAAAAAGATTCAAATGCAGTTAGTCTCATGATAATTTGAAATGTTCAGCATTTTCCTGTAAACTTCCTAGGAATGGGAATTTAGATACATGGACAGTCTTGCCAAAATACTGTTCTAGTTTTGCTTTCTGAATGTGAAACTCCCACTGAAATCACTTGGTTGCTTTCTATTAACTTCAGCCTCAGTTGGAGCAATCTTAAGAGGAACACTCAGGGAAAAATTCCATACAGCTACAAGCATGAGAAATTAAAAATAATCCTTCTAGCACTTTTGGAAACTTTAATTTATATAAATGGCCACACTCTACTGGGTGTGTAATGTCACATCAAAATGAAGCTACATAATAGTAGTTTGATATTTAAGGGAACAGAATATGCCTTCACTTCAAGTGATGAATGCAGCAAATTCCTTTGTAATATATGTGCCCTAAGAAAAAGTACATAAAAATCTTTAAAAATAATAACACCTTTAGTCACAACACTAAAAGTCAGTGTTGTGACTGAAAATTATTGTCTTTGTTTAGAGTGAAAAAACTGTAAATTATTTATGCATAGTCTTTAGACTGCATGGTGAGAAGTGTGATGTGAAACTACTGATTTATCCCATGATTTTTTATTCCTTTAGGGTGGCCTAGAACTTTTAAGATGAAATAATGTTTTTCAGTATACTGTGTTTCCCTCCAGATGGTTTCTGCAGAATTTTGGCAGCCACATGCGATGATGAGCATGGTTGCTCTTCTAATCTCACACACTTCAACTAGACAAACCTTTTTCTTACACAAATTATTACAGACTGTTCAGCAGATCTTTAATTATCAAACTGTGCTTGACTATCACAATAGAGAGGCTATCCTGACCCTATTGTTTGGGGTTTAGATAAAAACATCTAAGTGCTTAACTATTTAAAGAGAAGATTATGTAGCAGACTCTCAGTTCATGGTGCTGTGTACAACCTTCTTTTGCTACCATAGCAATATGTAAAGAGCTAGAACTGAACTTTAAAAAAACATTGCATTTCTCCATGTCCTGCTTGGAACATTTACTGAACAATCAGCATTCCTCACCCAGCTACTGCATCTTGAAAATACATACACCAATTAGTGTGCACTTTTTCTGTGTATACTCCTAACATTAATGACCACAAACCCTATTCAGACTTAGCCCAGTCACACATAACACCAGTTTCTCTCCCTTTTGTAAATGAAATAGAGGATACTTGATTTTTGCAGCACACAGAAAAGCAGAACTTGAAGTGGCGTGTTGGAGACCTGATTCCATATATAAAATTGTAAAAACTAAGGCAGGTGTTGTAAAGAAAGGATACAATAATTACCTGAATACTGCCTCTTACTTTCTAATTAGCCTCCCCTTCGATCAGCACAGTAAGCTAAAGCTAGAAAGCCATGAGACTCCCTCTTTCAGGTCTTTATGTTATGCTAAAAGTTTCAAATGCTGAATCAGAAACAATAACAGAAATTTAAGAAGGAAAGGGCCTTTTCCTGTCCTAACTTTTCTGTTGTATCCTTTAAGCCATTGAGGGGAAAGCAGCAGAGGGAATAATAGAATAATATGTACTTGTAACATTTGCAGTGTCTAATGTCCACAGCATAGCTGCTTATGTCATTAGTGTTGCTCTATGTGAAATAATTTTATTATTACCAACACTTTGACTTACGGTGTTGGGGTTTTGAGGAATTTCCAATTTGCTAAAGTACTTGGGGTGCAGTAGAAAAGTCATGTTATCTGTGCGTAGCTAATTGAGTGAAGATTCCCAAGTTTGTTGTATGATTTTTGCAATGCTTTGCACTGGTGGGTGCAGGAGCTCACTCCCAGGCCAGACCAGAATAAAGTAAATGCAAAGTTTGCTATGAAAGGAGATTTCTGTCTTATCTATGGAACTGAAACTAGGGGTAAATGTTTTATTCTTTCCTGACCTTTTGCTTCTTCCCTTTAAAATACTACAGTATTATGTTGATTTACAGCATTCTGAAAAATTTGATTTTTTTTTCTTTAAAACTATCCTTATCATGCCCAAAACAGAAGATAATTTGGTTTGGTTTTATTAAAATCCCTTCTGAACTTTTTACACTGTAGCTATTCTTCTGAAATGAGTCATACCATAACCATTCCCAGTTTGTAGCCAGTTCTCCAAAGAAGCAGAAGAAAAAAGAAACAACTTCCTTTTAAGGGAATGAGACCTGTTTGTGATGATAAACCTCTTTCCATTTCTATTTGAAGACATTCTCCATAACCCAAGAATTGATAGTTATAAAAACACTACCTACTTTATTTGGATTACAAAAACATTTGTAGCTATAGAACATTGTTTAATGTTAACCTAAAGCATCTGTATATACACTCATACATAGGGGTACAGTTGAAATTACACATGCAACATGTCAAATGAGCAGTTAGTTTACCAGAAATCTGTAGGAAACAGCTTGGAAATTGTTTCATTTCATTTTACTTAATATTTTAAATAAATGAGTTCAAAGAAGTATTTAGTATTTATGTGGAATGAAAACAGTTCAAGAGTATGTAATTCCATAAGTAAGCTAACACAGCAATTTCTATTAAAGTGCTGTATGATTCCCAAACTCATCATACTGCTTGAGTGCTAGAGTTTTTAGACAAGGGCACCTCCCACTAGACCAGGCTGCTCAAAGCCCCATCCAGCCTGGCCTTCCAGGAATGGGGCTTCTAGGGATTGGGCATCCACAGCTTCTTTGGGAATACTGTTCCAGTTCCTCACCACCCTCACAGTAAAGAATTTCATCCTAATATCTGATCTAAATCTCCTGTCTTTCAGTTTAAAACCATTACCCCTCATCCTATCGCTACACTCCCAGATCAAGAGTCCCTCCCCATCTCTCCTTCAGGCCCCTTTTAGGTACTGGAAGGGGCTATAAGGTTTCCCTGGAGCCTTCTCATTCTCCAGGTTGAACAACCCCAACTCTCCCAGGCTGTCCTCACACCAGAGGTGCTGCAGCCCTCTGATCATCTTTGTGGCCCTCCTCTGGGCCTCTTCCAGCAGGTCCATGTCCTTCTTATGTTGCAGGCCCCAGAGCTGTATACAGATTGAAGATACTAATTTTAGACATGTAAAATTAGTATTAATGCATACAAGCTGAAATATTTAACTGGATGTGTTACTTAGATGGGAAATAAGAAGAGTTGTAAACTAGACAAGGGTTGAAGAGGAAAAAACCCTGAGAATGAATTCAGACTAATTGTTTAAGTTGTATTGCCATCCATTTAGCTCTGAACCCCTGAGAGTAAAGTTTATTAGAGAGGTGGAGACAACAGAATTCTTTGTATCATAGATTTATAGCAGACTTCTTCTGTGTTGTTAAAATAAATTAATCAAAACCAGCAGGAGAGCGTCCTCAAATTACAGTCGTTGCATTATTCAGAAACTGTAAAGATTGAAAAATCAAAAATAAAATAAATCCAAATAGCATGTAGCTTGCGAAAGAGACAGTTGTTTTTCAATGATGCCATTTTTAACCATTCTTAATATAAGAAACTGGAGTATTGTTTCAAGCAGATCTTTGGCAGACATTTTCTATGATTTTATTTAATTATATTCCTCTGAAGTATTATTATTATTATGTACTAATCCAAGCATAATATGACGTCTCTATCCCAGATAGATTTTGAAGTACTTCAGTGACCTTTGGCCAGAATCTGTACCAGCTTTAAGACACGTTGACTAAGTCAAGGATGCAGTTATATACACAGAAGACTGCAGCCCACACATCCATGAAATGCATCAATCCTATAGCAAGAGCACCACTATTTGTGCCTTCTAGGAGGTATAGTAATATTTTTCCAACAAAACTTTCAAAGAGGAAAGGGATATGGGGTAACTAATGCAGTCAGATCGTAAGCACAAGTTTGATTTTGATTGGGACACTAAAAGTAATCTCTCTCCTGCAAATGGATTTTTGAAAAATGAGATTACTGTAGGTGGTCAGAACCTCCAGGTGAACATTTCTTGCTGGGATTAATCACTCATGGGCTGACTCGGCAGGGACAGGGACATGTACTGAATGCAACACTTGGGCTTTGTCAAGAGGGAAGGGCCTTGAAAAAATTAAATCACAATTTGAAGTGGTATTATTTACATTTGATGCACAGTTTTCAGTTTTAGCATAGATATATTTCTATAAAACATACTACTAAATATGACAGACACATATCACCACTGTTGCTGGTTCCATTAAGTGATGCATAGCTCACAAATACAGCACAGACTTGCTACAGTCTACCAATGAGCTAGTCATACCTAATAGATTTATGGGTACATCTCCATTTCCTAAAGACAAGGAACTGAAGTGTGACAGTGTCAGTACCTTAGATAATTTTATAATGGAAGAGTGCATGTAGCTTTGTGGTTTTTAAAGACACAGTTCCTGGGCATTATAGTTTCTCCAAATTTCCATGTAAATGTTAAAATCAACTAGTGGTGACAAAAACTAGGATAAAATCCTATTTGCTTGATATTTTAAATTAAATTCTGGATTTTGCTGTTATCAAACAGTCATATTTTGAAAAAGTAAAGATTTGAAACCTGCCGTAAGACTATGATAGTTCTGAAGAATACTGCGTTACTGCAAATTGCAGTCATATTCTCTCCATGTAACCTTTTTTTATTCCCCCTGAGCTTTGTTGAAAATGCACCACAGTTCTTCTAGTGTAGCTGCATCAGCTTCTGGAGCATTATACCACAGAGGTATGGCCTATTCTATACAGTGTTGTTGAAATTAATGTTAGAACCTGAAGTCACAATAGGCTTCTGTTCTTTTGTCTCTTCTTCCAAAACTATAAATGATAGAAATAAGGATTAAGAAAGAGAACTAAAAAATGCTATGGAACTAAAATAAAAAAGATTTTCAAATGTTACTCCTGTGTTAGAATAATAGTAAGTTTTAAAGAATTTTCTAAAAATAACAACAAAAGAAACAAGCACATGCAAACAAACAATAATCTTGGCTGTATCAAACATCTGGAAAATATAAGTGCACATAAAAGAGCTACTCATTTTAAGGATTTAATTTAATAACTCATCCTGTTCAAGGAGATTAACACATGGCTATGAATTACCTACTTGCCATCAGAGCATTTCACCCCAACACAGTCATAGAAAGTTTTTTGACAGCCCTAGTTATATTAGTTTGGGACAATAGCATTCCTTTTCATTTTGGGTGGCTAATGTTGCTCCATCTTTTCTAAAAGATATCCTGCATATTTTTAAACTACTAAATGATGTAGGGATCCAAACCTATGCTGGATCTTCATGACTTGATTGTTATCTTGAGCACTGTCTTTAATACATAAGAAAGCAATAAACAATTGAATCTTGTACAGAGTTAAGAGGCTTTTCGAAGTGCTTCTGAAATTGAGGCTCTGGCAGCTACAAAACCAAAATCCTCCATATAGTATTTCCCCTTAGATCTATAGAAAGTGCTTCAACTCCCAACAAAGCATAAAAACATGAGACAGAAGCAGAAGAGGAAATGGAAACCATTCATATGGTTTTCTTCTCTCACATGCATCGTGCTGCTCATTCGTGAAAGAACAAAGAATCTGAAGGAATATCTGACAATATGACAGCAGCGTGGTATTCACGAAGGATTATTCGCAGTAGTGGCAGGAAACCTGTGGTACTGGCAAAGTCTGCCCTGATCTGCTGCACTCTTTCCAATGCAAAGCACCAAATAAAGGGAGTAAGGGCTAGGAGGAACTTGTGAAGGCCCAGCTAGAAACAGGAAAGACATTTATGTAGATCGGTGCTGTAATTTGTATTTGTTTCTGGAATAAGGTCTTGCCTATGATCCACATTGCTATATACACTGGAAATTGATGGGTAGTGTAGAGTCTTTTATCTCATGGCACTGTTTACAGCTGTTTGTTTAAGAGAACTTTAGTCATTCACAAATTTCAGCATATTGGTGATTTGAGAAGTCATTTAAAAATCTACTGAAGAACAAGAGTTGCATTTTAAGCAACTGAATAGGAATGTAGAAATGTACAGTGCTTTTTTTCACCTAAAAGAAGATAATCTGACTCAGATTGCCTCAGAAGACTTAAAACTTTGCTGACACCTTTCTTACTAATATAATTTTGAGGGAAAGGGCCTGTTATATGAACTGCTAGTATCTCTTAAGTTTCCTGGGATTCACACTTCTTAAGGATTCTGTAGTCTTTAAACAGATGTCACAAGTCAGCACCTTCATAAATTAAATTTAGTGTCAGAATCAGTGTCCAGTTTCCTTTTCTCTTCATTCTTTTGCCCCAAAACTTACCCTTTTCTTATTAAATTAAGCCTAATAATGAATTTAAAGAAAACACACAGCAAGAGCATTTTAATATCACTGTATCAAAGAGGATTGCTTTACAGTTCTTTTCTCTTTGCATGGAAGAAACCAGAAATCCACTCATTGAAGTAAGCTTTATCTCATCCTCTGTGCCTGAAGGAAGGAGCCTTGATGCCAGAGCCTAATTTGTGAGAAGAAAGAGAAGATCAAGTCCAACTTTGCCTCCCCCCATCCCTCCCACCCCGTATTCCACACCTCTTGCAAAGGTATTTCACTCTGTGATAATGTTTATCCATGACTGCCACCACAGGAGTGCAGCAAAGCTTTCTGTGTTAAAAAGAAAAGAGGTCCAGAGGTGGAAGGGATGTTTCGACAAGGTCAACTCAGCAGATTCGACAGACACGTACTTGCTTCGCAGTAACCAGTATTTGCTGAAGGATAGAGTTGGGGCTCCTGCTGAGAGGATTTTGCCTTAAATACTCCTTAGCTGTGTGCTGCATCCAAGCAAAGCAGTCATACAGGTGTATTTCTGACCTGTCAAGTGTAGTTGAGGCAGGATCTATATTTGAGGTGCTACTTTAGATTGTCACTAAGTTTGTTAAAATAAGGGAGAAACATGAAGCGCCCAAGGCCTAAGGGAGCCAAGTGAAATAGCCAAAATGAAACCTGAGCACATGTAAATATCGTCTGAAAATACCTTACCAGTGTAACACTAGAGAAATCAAAAATGTTCAAGGAAGCTTTTAAATGAAACTAAACTCACTTGGGCCAATGTGTATGTTTTGCTCCAAGTGACATACAGGTATAACATGAGATTATGTGAGTCCCCGAGGGAGATCAATGCTTTCCATAATTCCTAGAAGCTATAAAAACAGAGAGGACTTTGTAGCATATAATTTTCCCTCCCAGTAGAGAGAAAGTCCTGCAATATAAAAGGGACTGGCGATCATAAAGAAACCTACTCACACAAGATTTCAACCACTTGCAGACCAAAGATCTTCTCCAGATATTAAAGTCAGTCCTATAACATGTGAATTACTGAATAGATTATGAGTATTGGAAAGTGTTGATGCCAGATAGCACAAGTCTCATTTGAAGGCTTACTCATAATGAGCTGACGGAAATCTATTAGAAGAAGCTTTTTAGTTGGATAACAGACAGGCAAGAGTCACTGCATAGGACTGAGGCGATAGGTAACTCCTACAGCCATGACCATCACTGTGTGTGCATCAACATGACCTAGTCACTGAAATAAATTGTGTTCATATAAACATGGAAAAATGAATATTTTCCAGCCTTTAAAAAAAAGTTTGTGTCTCAAACCATAGAAAGTTTTCAGAAAAGATTTGGTTTGGCTCTTATTTTAGGTGAGCTTAATTACCATGCTGTTGCCTACAACACCTGAAAAGAAGATATTTTTCATCACCCTTCAGAGGAAGGGTTTCTTCCCACCCTTTTTAGTTTCAGCTGAGGTTGTGCTAAAACATGATCCCATTTCTATCTCTCTATTTTTATCCTAGCACTGAGCAGCTGATGAATCATGCCAGGGTTTAGTTCTTCCAAGCTGGCTGGTACAGGAATCCAGAAGGCTGGAATTCAAGCCTGATTTGAACAGGTCAATGCATCTTTAGTTTCTGCTTGAGTCAATTAGCACCCAAAATCAATTTGCGCAAATTCCCAGTCTCTGCAATTTTTCCAGGCCTTTATGCAAATCAGGCCTAGGAGCAAACAAGTGAATGACCCTGAAGGTTGGTTCGGGGCTGGGCACCATTGTTCTCAGGCCATGCATTTCAGTGCTCCATTTGTTCATGTAGGAACACCAAAAAAAAAAAAAAAGATAGGCCACAAAGATAACTGTCTCCTCAAGCTTAATTATCTTACCCTTTGTACTGTTCTTGCCAGTGCAGAAAAAGAGGCATTCATGTCCTCTCACTACATTTAGATTCACTGGGTTGTGAATCTTTTTTTTGCTGTTCTTGTAAATATAGAGGAAGAAAACTGTAACTCAAATTTTGGGAAATTTTTGCTTTTCTAGAATGAGGAAAGATTTTGAAGCCAAATACAATTTGTAGTCACAAATTGTGCCAAGAAATTAGAAATCTTATGGTAACATTATGCTGGTGATCTGAAAAATGACTTTAAAATGTTGCATATTTAGGAGATGGATTAGGGCCTTTCAAATAAAGATTCAATCATGGAATAATGAGTTGGAGAACACCTGTACTGATCTGTTAATCTGAAACTATTTGAGTAAAAATGGGCTCAAGCTGCAAAACTGAGGTAGATTTCCAACAGCCTAGCTGTTCAAGGATGAGAAGCTTGGATTAATCCTTGGATTTGGATGTGATGTACTTCATGAGAGTCTATACTTCATCAGAGTAGTAAAATAACGTGGGTTTAGAAGAGTTAATAATACAGACTGAAGTCATGAATGAAAATGAGGGCAGAGAAAGGAAAAGCAGGATAATGATGAATTTAGAAAAAAACATAATTTTAGTAAAGCTCAAAAATTGGTTTAAATTGGATACAAGACCTGGGAGTCTTTTTACATCTCCAGGGCTCCCAGCCCTGTCTGCTCTGGCTATTGTCAGATTGGGCTGGAAGAAACTGAGGTTTGGTATAATGTTGTTTGATGCTTTTTTTTATTATTGCATTACATGTATTCAATAGTCATGTGTAATATTACTACTGAATGTTCACAATATGCTGTAAAATAGCTGCAGAGATACTTTTCTCTTTAAAGGATTACAACTGCCTCTTTCTTAACTTTCTGAAATACTCCTTTTTAGTTATTTTTTTTAAGATTAAAATATGTCCTAATTATACTGTTATGAAACCACAAATCAAACCCTAGTACAAATTTATGGAGCTCTCCTTAAGGTCTTACATTCTATTTGTATGCAGGGAATAGTAAGGAGAGTGAAAGGAAGATTTGGAATGATTAATTTGTTATTATGAGATTCTTGACTTGTTTTATATACATATTTATCTTGAAGACATTAATTCTACACTTAGAAATTAATTGGTCCAGGAGATACTGAGATGAAAAATACTTAATGTTTTCAGTAAGAAAACATTAAATCTAGCAACCAAAATTTCTCCAAGCTGAACCTGTCTTTACATTCACTTACCTATGATTTTGGGACTGTGAATAAGAGCACCATCTAGTGAGAATCAATAATATGTCAGTATCATGAAAAGGTGATTATTCAGTCTGGATATAAAGGCACACTGCTAATTCACTTAGCAAAGGGATTTGGAGGCTTGAAAGGAAACAATGTTCTTGTGATTTCCAGTTCAGTTTAATGACTAATATCATCCCCCAGATATTCCTAAACATGCACAAGACATCTAACGGCTAACTTTGGCCAACGGTATGGATACCATGAGATAACACTTTAAAACTAACATTTCTTTTCATAAACCAACGATTTAATTTTATTATGAATTATTGTAACAAAACCCTCCAAGTTTGTGAATGACTCATTTTATATTGATCAGCATGACATACTTATTCCACTGACCAAGAATTTTGGTGAAATCATTCTCATTTCCTAGGTATCAAGTTTTTTTGGAAAGACAACAATTCTGAAACTCTGGGATTTTTTTCAGTGAAGGAAGTCAAACAGCTGCTCCTCAGTAAGGATCTTGGCCATTAAATAGTGTTATATGTTAGAATTTCCTTAAAACATCCATGCTTAATCATATTTATTTTCTAATTCAAAGAATTTTATAAGGGCGTCTTACACTATCCATTCTGCAATATTATTTCAGTGTGCAGGAAGATCATTATGAATATATGATAATACATAAAGCTATATATCCCTTTCAGATTATTTCCATATGCATCCTCTGTAATTAAATCAGTGTCTTATGGCAGACAGTCTTTGAAGTGATCTCTGCAAAATAGGAAAATGTAATTTGCGGAACAAAATGCTGATCAGTCTATTCCAGCCACATCTGTTAAGCTGTAGTAGTTCAGAGATTTCTGTGATGAGGAATTTCATTCAAAGCAGAAACTTTCCTGGATTTCTTTGAGTCCAAAGGAAGTTCATTGGTAGTGATGGGCACTATTCTAACCAAGTAACAAGGTTTGAAGATGGAGGCTTTGTTTGCCCACAATTTTCAGTGAATTAACTGAAAATGATCCTTAAGTAGCTGTACTTGTCTATTTAAATAAAAGTACTACCAAGAGAATAATAACAAGAAATTCTGGCAGAGAAGACAAGGATTTAGAGAGAGATGGAGAGACAACCTCTTCAG
>BJBW01004915.1:131050-178195 GCA_004320125.1 Scolopax mira
GCAAACTGAAATGTCTTCAACTCAAGTTGAGTATTTTTGTCCTTACAAAGACTTCCAACACAGCTTGGAAATTAAATGTACAATTGCCAAATAACTTGAAAAAACTTATATTATTTAACAAAATTATTGAATACTCTGAAGTCAAAGACTTTTTGAAGGGAATGGCTTCTGCTAGACATAGAAAATTGTAGTAAGTAAATCCCTAGCAAAAACTGCTACACCCTTCCCAATGAGGATTTCTATTCTTGATATCTGCTTCTAATTAAATAACTGCACTATGTTATACATACTAAGGCCCAATCCTTTGCCCTTTGAAGTCAATGGCAAAGCTCCCATTGAGTTCATGGGAAAAAATGCAACTCCTTTGTTAAGGCTTCCTCTATTTCAGTAACTATTTCAACTGTTAGATTTTAAAACAAAGATTCATCTTTCCCACCTTTGCCTGCAGACAACAAGCAGTTCCTGGGACACCTTGTATTAGGCACAGAGTACTAGGAAGGGGAAATTTGGTCTTACTAAATTGTGTTCCCCTGTTATTCTGTTTGTTTTTCTTTCTGTTACTGTAAAGTGCCACAATGGACATATGATTGTCTTGCATTATCTTTATTTTAGAAACTTTCTTGAAATACTGTAGCAATTTAAGCCATATGTGTCATGTTTATGCTATAGAGAACATATCAAATTAAACCAGCAGTATAGGAAACCATAGCTTATCTATTTTCTTCATAATTTTGACCCATCACCAGTTCATCTGCTAATGAATTGTAATATAAAGCATGCTTACAAAAACCAAAGCATCTAGCTTCCTAAATGAGACCATATTTCTAAACAAAAAGGCAAGTTTATAAAATAATGATTCTACAGCTAAGCAGTCCAGGATGACATAAGTCTTTTGAAACAAAAGGTTACCCATGCATTTGCTGCCCCATCCCAGATGTAGGAAGGAGATATCAAATGAAGGAAACTTAGAGGATTCAAAATACATTTCTGCTGAACTAGAAAGAAGACTTTTAGACAGTGTTTCCATGCTAAACAAGAGAAGAAGATTCTGTGCTGTGCCCAGGACTGCAGCACATGATAGAGAGCTCAGGGTATAAACCCACTGGGTTTGGCGAGCTTAGAGCTAGGTTTTCATTGTAATTTAGCTTCCACATCAGCAACAAATAAAGCAGCCACTTCTTTACTATTCTTAGCGCCCCACTGAGAGCAAGGTGCTGAGGTGTTTTGAAGATTTTTGGCTTTCGTGCTCAACACTGTATTATACTGGCAGGTAACCAAAAAACAGCACTTTGATTTTGGTGCAAGCTGAAGTATTTTAGTCTAAATGTGCGTTAGTCTCATCCTAACATCCACACTGACTATGGACTACAGATTCTAATGAAATAGGACAGATGGGAAAAATTACAGAAAAGGAAAAAGAAATCCACTGTGTAACTTGTGTACATTAGGTCTGAAATTTAAAACCTTCAAGCTGATATCCAGGTTTTGGTTTTTATTGCCAGTTTCATTCCAGTGCTCGTAAGTACTGGTTGCAATCTAAATGTTATCATTTTTGGCCACAGTTAATTCCATGCACAGAATTGTTCCTCTTAAACTTGAAGCTATCTCTGCAAACCAGTCTCATTTTATGGAGTGCTAAGCATTTAACCTATGAAATATGGTCCCTTAAAGTAGTTTCTGCTCTAAGTATTTCTGTTGTAAATATGAAAAACACTGAGTTCTGTATTTGGAAGGAAGTCCTTCCATGATATGCATAAATTGCTAGCTGTATCCTCTCAAACAATCTGACACAATCCTAAAGGGCTTTGTAAACAATATTTCCTGTTGTGATATTTTAATGTGAACTTGGCCAAAAGTCTTACTATTAAATTCACATTCACAATAGGAATGCAATGGCAGAAAATACAGAACAATGGAAGATAATAATGACATGCAGTGTATTTTAAATGTTTCCAGCAAGGAAACTAAAAAAAATTAAGCTAAGCTCTATACAAAGAGGCTGATCTAATTTAGTAGGAATACACTGTTTGTTTGTTTTTTTTTTTAGTTTGTTTAGTTTAAATCAATATGAATTATTCCATTGAAAATCTCCTAACATGGCAGTTGGAAAATTATCTGTTGGAAACTAGCACAAATGAATACTACCATATATCCAAAGCATACTTGTATTTGCCTAAATACTGTGGAAAGCATGCCAAAACCAGCTTGGTATGTAGTTCTGTATATCCAAAACAGGGTATACAATCATGTGTTAGTTCAGCCTGCAGTTTTTAAACAGCTAGATGGGAGTCTAGTACTAAACATTTCCACTGGCACAATAGCTGGAATGCAAAATCTGAAACTACAAATGTCTTTGGAAGTACATATAAACCTTTGCTGGTAAAGGTGTATGAATTCTTTTCCTCGTTATTTTTCTAGCTAGCAGTGGCAGATTTTCAGAAACAGAGAGTGGCAGTCTATTCAGCAGTGGTTTATTTTAATTAGATTTTGAGAACTTTAATTTGTTCCTTTGCTTTGCAAAATAACTTAACCTAACCTCTATAAAGCCTGGCTTCTTCCAAATTTGCCAATGGAAGTTTTGTCATTTATTCAAATAGAAGCTGAATTATGTCATCTAAACATGTACAAAAATTTATTGGTTATTAAATTGGGTCAAGACTTGTAATGGAGTCAAAATCCTCTCTAGAAAGGATAGAAGAAACCACAATAACTCCTTATGTGAAAGAATATTTAAATATGCCTTACGGAGTTTTCTGAATATCAGCAAATACCAGCTGTGTCAGATCGTCTAGTGAATTTGAGAATTAGAGTTTGTCCAGGCTGCAAAAACAAACTATGTTTGGAAATGTATTAGCTAGCAAATTTAAACAAACAGTTTTAAATACTCTCCAAGTAAGGCAAGTTGTGTTTAAAATAATGTGGGTTAACTCTAAACTCCCCTCCTTGGTGCCAAAGTTCAACTTGCATGTTTTAAACATGGCTTGCTCTGTCTACATTAGCATGAAGTTGTATGCCAATTCTTTTTAAAATATCAATTGATACAAATAAGAAAATATCAGCAGGGTCATGTTAGCTCAGTACTGAGCCTTCACACGGTGTGCTGAGCATCTTCATTTCAAACACTAGCATATAGTAAGATCCTATTTGACTATGTGTTAACGAGTATATTTTCAGAGGCAGATGGGACCAAAGCACCAACTCCAGCTCCAAGACGACATGGGTCATCTGGAGATGATCTGAAACACAGAACAGTCTCTTATCTTAATCTTACTAGGAGGATGGTGCTCCTGGGCCATCAGTGCAGAGGCAAGCAGGGGAGCAAAAAGCACCAGTGGTTTATACTAAGTCACTATTTTCAGTGACTTAGCACTGAAATGAGCTAGGAACACAGGTGTAACACAGTGATATTGATCATGTCTCAAATAGAATGTAGTGACCAGAATCTCAGCTTTTCCTCACCTAGTTTTTCTGCTTGTAAATGCGAACATTTGCCAATGGTAACAATGTAAGAGAATGACAGAAACTTGACATCAAGTTTCCTTAAATCCAGCAGCTTTGATGTACTTTGTGGATGGAATCAAGTGCAATGTATCTCTCTCATGACAGTGACATGCTTTGCCTTACCTCAGGATCAAAAGCATAACTGTGCTAACATGCCTTATCCTTTTTTTTTTTCCAAGTAGACTAAGTGTAACGGTCAACTTGACGAAAGCCACTTGGGGTGGTTCTGAATGTCAATTATTTCAGATAAATGCAGAAAGAAAGTCAAACTACCCCAACAGAGCCCATCTCTGTATACATCCAGCATTAAGTAATCATATTCAGACATCAACTTTTCATACTGTTGGTTCAGGTTGTTCCCAAGTCTTTGAGTTTCACTTTCAGTTTCAGGTTCCAATGAATCCAAAATGATGAAACTGAGACTTGAATTGAAATCTGAGCATTTTGATGGACAAGTGCACAAGTCTAAAATGACCAGGCAGCCAGTTGTCACATGTCACTACTGGGCCAAAGGTAAAACTACTATTTGTGCAGGAGCAGCAGAAGCTATTTCAGAAATTGGCAAAATAGTCACAATCTGTATAAGTTTTGCATGAAGTCTAGTCGAGGACGTTGGTTTTGAACCCTAAATTACCAAAGTATTTCATAGGACTAATTAGGACTATAGTTAACACTTGCAAGACAATGGGAAATTGCATGATATTTGGCATGTTTGGACATAAGAAAACACCATAGCAGAGCCAAGATTTTCAGAGTGCAAAATCACATTAGTAAGAGTTTTTTAAAAAAATTAAGTTCTTTCAAATAATTTGACATTTTAGACAATAGGCATTGTAATTGTAGTTATGCACTGGTAAGCTGGCAGGATAGAAATTATAGGAAGAGAAATATTACTATTTTATTTATCTAAAAATAAAGTTTTCTAAAAATTCAGTAAAATCTGTCAGCACTAAAAAAAAATCAGTGTGTTTCTCCATATGGAATTACATATTCTTAAAGGACATAGGTTTATTATATATCTGTGCGTGTATATGTACATGTATACATAGCTGGAATTGCTAAATATTAGTGGAAAAACTCACAAACTTTCTTTCAAATGCTAGTCCAGTAAATCATCCATTATTTTGTACATAAAATTTTTATATAATTTAAAAACTGCAAAGAAATCTATGAAAAAAAAAAAAAAGAAAAAGCATTTTTCATATATCTCACAGTGGAAATAGAAACGACACAGAAAGTGTCACAGAAAGGACATCACATGTCCCTTTGCTCACATATATCTTGAATTCTTAGCCATCTAGGGTCACTGTTGTATTGAGATTTGCAAACCATCTCCTGCTTTGGGAAAGCTATCCTGCAGTGCAATACTGACATGGTTTAGTGTCCGAGTGCATACCCAGCACCTGATACAACCATTGTATTCCTTAGCTTTATACTTCTGATTATCTTTCTTTTTAAATAACATTCACTTATTAGATATCTTTCCTAGCACAATATATATTTTGACACAGTATTTAAAATAGATTTTTTTAAAAGTTATTTTGGTTTATGCAGACAGTATATAGAATGTGCAAATTCTGTTTAACTGAAAATAATTTTTATGAAGTATTTGCAACATTAGTGGACATACCAAAGTAAGCTGATGTTGGGAAGCCAGGGTTGGGAGGAGGAGGAGTGTTAAACAGCTTGTGTGCCTCTACAGAAAATGAGTCAAATGTTTTCATAACTTGTATATGAATAAGAGTTAAAAATGGACAAAAAAAAAGATACGTTGTGATACTTTAAAAATAATTAATTTGTTGCAATCTCGCATCTAGCAAATTACTGAAATGCCTTGAATCTAATTTAATGGTTGTAAAATTATTTACTGATGAAAATTGCCTATTTTATATGCCCGTGAGAAAACAAATACTAAGCTATTTCTTGGGAAGGCAAAGGGTTTGTCTCTAGCTCTCTGTTAACACCTTGCATGATGATGGAAAACAATACTTCATGCTACAGGCAAAACTCTCATTGATTTTAGTGGGAATGCTACTAGTTGCTTTAAGAGCTAGGCAACAAAGAATGGGGGGAGGATTTACACAATTTTTTATAAATGTAATAAACCAATATTTTAAAAGGCATAAACCAAACTGGTAAACGTTGTTTCTGGCAGTGAACTGCAGTGACTTATTTCATTAATTTTAAAAACAGTAGGTTTCCTTTATCAAAAGCATAGATGATTGTGAATTTGGGATTTTTGTATCCTGCCACATTTTCACAGATTATCTCATTTCCCTCCATTTCACGACCCTCTCCCCTTTTGATCTGTGTCACAACCACTGCTCTGCTCACGACGGGACACTTCCCTCTGCAGCCACCCAGGGCTACACCGTGCTCAGGTTGTGTGGACAACCAGGGGAGCCACCCCTCTGCAGCCATCCCAGCCCCTGTGAGCTCAGACACCACAACCAGAAATATACACTTCTGACAAAATCTCCCTTGAGGTAATTTGGCCTTGACCCACTGGTTTCACGGAGCTACATTAGCGTGCACCAGTGGAGAAGCTGAACCTTGAACTGAAAAAAAACAAACCCAAAACCCAAAGCCAAACAATTTTTTATTGTGTTTAAGAAACACAACTTTAGGATTTTGCAGCCAGTAGGAAAACTTACTATGCATTAGTTGAGTAATTCTTTATTCTTTCATGAGTTATTAGATTCAGTTTTCATGCATAAGAGAATAAAAGCTGAAAACATTGCCTCTCCCAAACAAGGGTGACATACAGTGTGGCTGCAGAACCCCCACCTTGCCGTCCCTCAACCTGACCATGGTGCCTGACCTGAAGACCCAGGTGTGGGCACCTCAGAGAGAGCCCAGGCTTCCCGGGGAGGAGGGCGAATCTGCTGACAGCCTGAGTCCCAAAGCAAGCTGTAGCCCCTCAACTCTTTAAGTTCCAGGTTTTCAGCCAGATACTAGTGTCCATTTTCAAATCTCACTGCTCCTGACTAACCCTTAAGCGTGGAGAAATGAATGATCTGGAACTCATAAAGCACTCAATGCACCGTGTTGGTAACACTTATGTATGCTGATACACATCTACTCTTATAAAGGGGGTTCTGAAGTATCACATTACATGGGCCTTTTGATTGGGTTCGTTTGCAAGAAAACAAACTCATGTTTCTTTGATTTTTTTCTAAAAACGCATGTATTATTTTTCCCAATTTAGATATATTTTACTAGCTGATTTTCTACTGGAGGTAAGGCATAACTGTTACCATGTAGCTAGTTCTCAAATCCCAAATTTTAGTGGTAGAACAGAACCCAGACTTACGTGCCACAGTTTAGGATGCGAATATAAAAAAAAAAATAGACCATATTTATCAGGAAAACTAAAGTTTAATCAGAATCTTGTGTTCAAACTACTCTGTTTTTTTACTTCTGGTTTTATGTAATCAAGGCCACTTGCCTTTTACCGTTACTTACAATTTTTTAAGTTCTAGCTACAAGATTTCACTAGATGGCAGGGTTCCACTGCCATCTAATATCAGTGGCTTTACTTTCAAAGCAACAGTTGCCCATCGGTAGGAAAAAAATTTAAACGTCTTCAAAGTTTGCAAAATATAAAAACAAGCAAAAAACTTAACGGTATGTTAAGTATGAGTAAAATTATAAATACACTCAATAAATCACAGCTCTATTACTGAACATGGTTAATATTATGGGCTGGAAATCATTGAAAATAATAGTGAACGATGTTATTCTCTTGACAGAAGAACTAAAAGAACCTTCTTCTATAAAATGAGGTAGACTTACTGTTTCTGCTATTTATGGAAAAGTTTAACTAATCTAGTAAATTAAATTTAAATAATTATTATATTGAGAGGTTAAGAAAGTTAGAGCTGAAGTAGCTGAACTACCGATACAAAATACTATATCAGAGTCCAAAAAACTTAACACGTAATGTACTGGTTTACCAAGCTACAAAAAGGTGATAAGATACATTTTAATCTCTCTTCCTCAATTTAACAAGGCAGAATTCATTGTATGATGATCATTCCCAGTATCATTTCAGCCAGTGGTATTTTGCTGACCTCAGAGCACTGGACAGAATTTGTCCCTCTTGTCTAGGAGAATAGAATGAAGCTCCATACACTTACATAAACCTTGATAACTGGCAAAAATCATCATTATTGCAGCAGTGGAGAAGCTGTTGCAATGGAGTGAGCACTGATTTTTAATGAAACTACTTTCTAACTATTATTTTTGCAACTTGAAGTTACCAGTTCTTATTTTTTATGTATTCTGAATTTCTACTGTCTGGTTTGCTCTCATTTTATACATGAAAATAATTTATGAAGTGTTCAGTAATTTTCAGTGTTGCTCATTAAATATAAGAGGGAATGTTTGGCATCTATTAAAGCTGCTTCTAAGACTGGATAACTTTCCAAAACCAGAGATAACTCAGTGTAATGCTTTCCAGGATACCCAAAATAGTAAGAACATTTTCTCATGATAAAGCTGTATTTATTCTATGCCTAGAGTAGAAAAAGTATCATAAATAGATGACTGAAACAGCATTTCCTAGTATGAGATTAATTTTTGCAATATGCCGAGTGCATTCAAAAACATACAGCAAATCAAATAGGAACTGAAAAGCATACATCATTTCACAATTTCAAACCTTTAACTTTTAAGAAAATGTTGGCGTTACTTGCAAGCTACGAAAAAGTAACCATTCCATTTTATCGAAACAAACACAATCAGCACCTGTAGAATCTCTGCAAAACGCGTTAGCACGTTCAAACAAGCATCCCACCAACCATTTCACTGGAAGAAGTATATCTTTAAACACACTTATTTTCCTCAGTCGTGTTCACAAAACACCAGCAACATCTTTCTCTCACGTTCCTACCTTGGCGATTTGCAAAGGCTGCTTTTGCTCCTTGCCACCTTGCAATCTAAAGCCCCAAGGCGCCCCTCCGCTCATAGCAATGCAGAGATAATCCCCTGTGCCCATCTTCCCGCTGCAGTTAGGCAGCATTCATTTACAGAACATGAAAAATTTGTCTTGCAGATGTTCAGCGAGCCGCAGATTTGTCTGCCGGGCAGAGCTGGAGACTCAGAGCACCACACTGTTGCTGCTGCTGTGTACTGCACTAGCAAATGTAGTCATTCAGAAGAATGTAAGAGCTCCCTCGGATGAAGGGCACAGCCCACTCTTTCGTCAGATTCCTATGCTCAGCCCACCTTCAAAGTCAAGTAAGTAGCGTTGAGGAAATGCACACAAAGAGACTCAGCCATGAGGCAGAAAAGCCTGTGTTTAAACATGACTCTCATGACAGCTAAATGAAAACAACAGCAAAAAGAACTGTACATTTGCCAGGGACAATTTAGGGAGTAAGTTTACTTTAGTAAATTGTGCCATACGTTTTAAGTCTGATTTACCCTTTTTTTTTTGCATTCATACTCCAAACGAAGAAGAAAGCAGAATCATGCACATCTTCTGAATTACTGATTTGATCACTTAGTTTGAACTAGGCATATGATTTTCATCTCTACCCTGTGTGCACTTTCTGCAGCACTGCAGGAAGATAAAGAAAAAAAAAAAGAAGAAAATTTTTATAATTTCCATGTCTTGGAATTGTTTCTTTTACTGGTTCTTTGTAATCTCAGTATAGTTTAACATGCACTGCTATTTAGCAAGGACCTAAATTATTATTGGACCCTAATAATGCCTGCTCTTATGCAGCCTGTTGCCTTTCCTACTAGAGAGGGGAAGAGGATTAGTGGAATGAAGTATCAAATCTCTCTACTGATGCTATCAATGGATGATTTGCATTGTGTCATTAAAGGAGAACCTTACTATAAACATGGTAAAAAAAAAAAAAAAAGGATTTAGTGGGAAGTTAATGTGCCAGTGCTTTACAAGACCTGGGTTCACTTCTGTTCCTCACTTCTGACTTGGGTTAATGCGTACTGTAAACAGCTGTGCTCCTGCAGGTCTAGTTGGAGTGGTTTAAGAGGTGACTGTTCTTCAGCAAGGGATGAATATTCCCCTAGCTGAGTGTTAACAACTGACAGCCTAAGCACTCCTACTCGCCTCGGCACAAAGTCAGTTAGCTTGGCTAAAACCACGTTGCATTTTGAATTAAGCTGGTTTTCTAGGACAGCGTTCAGCAGATGGGCAGAACAGCAAGACTGCTTTCCAAAACACCTCTTGCTTTGAGACCTAGGTTGCTGGGGGTTGATGTCAAATTCCCACAGCCTAAATTCCACCAAGGTCCCTGTATGAAGTGTTTTCAGTTGGCTTGTTCCACTTCTTCAGAGATGTCAGAGCAACAGGAAACATTCAAATTTAAGTTACGTGACTTTGCATCTACGGAGCTGGTAACTGTTGAAGCTTTACACCTCAGCCTATGTGTCTTTGAAGAACATTAGGCAAAATAGCAAGGTAGAGACAGGATCTTTTGTTAAACCAAAATACTGCATCTGGAAAAAGTAGACGGGCTTTTAGGCACTTAAGTCCTTCATCAGTCCTCTGAAGGCACTAAGGTAACCCAAAGACTGGGTGGAGACAAGGTCCTTATTCAAACAGAGGCAAATGTCACTCTCTACGTATCAGAATGTAATGGGAGGAAGAGTGCTTTCTTTATTGACTGTAACAGCACAGAATGCCGTATAATTAAATACTTAAGGAAAAGACTATTACAGAAGCCTTACTCAGAAAGGGAGTCTTTAAAGGAACTTTGCTAGACAACCTCTGAGTGAAGGCGCCTTGTTTAAATTAATGCAGTTCAAGGTGTCTAACTGCTTCTTTTTATCGTGTGCAATCTTGCTTTGTTGCTAGAGCAGACAGTTTTTTAATCTTTCCTAAGACAGAATCTTCTTTAGACAAAATTCTCGCCCTTCTGCTTAATGATGCACAGTTTTATAGATACTTTTATGACAATAAAATTCTTAAGTATATAGCTGCAAAAATACATTATGACACTCTGGTAAATACATTTTTTTTTTTTTAAATAAGGAAAATGTATCACAAAATATTAGGGTGTTTTGAGCTTGGTTTAGGCTCTCTTTTATCACTTTGGTAAAAAGGAATAATCAAAACTGATCTCTGTTTCTGAACTTCTTCATATACTTACTAGAGAAAAAATTTAATGAGAAACACTTCTGCTTTTGGATGGTGATATGTTTGATGGGAATATGTACTAGATATAGAAGCTTTATCTACTTGGGCCATATAACAGAACTGTCTAAGATCATAAACCAGAACAATCTTATTAATCCAAGCTCAGCTGAAAAAATAACCAGGACACCAGGATCTGTTTGATTTTGTTACATGAGATAGATGAAATGTCTCTGTACTGTACTGAACTATCAGTAGTTGGTGTTCCTTGAAGTTAATTCCCTACCATCTATTTGACATTCTTCAGGCAGAAAAGCAGAGGAGCACCTTATATTTGATTGTGTCATAGCAAAAGGCATAGCAAAATCATGCCAATGGTTTTAGCTAAAGTCACTACGTGAAACACTGAAGAAATTTCTCTTAAAAGCAAAATTAAGAGTTGTGTACAACATTGTGAGCTAGTTTTCTTGATCCTTAAAGGTGAATAGTTTAGTGTTTGTTTAATATTGTAGTGGCTTCTAATCTGTGAAATTTACATGCTGCTCTAGAAGTTAAATCATCTTGCGTTAGTAATGGCAAAATATCACTGGTGCTTTTAAATTTCTGCTCTCCAAAGAAAAATTCTTTTTTCTTCTGATGAGTTTGTATATGTATTGTGTAGTACTAATGACTCCAGAACAAGTTGTGAAAATAATGTAATATTTAAAAAACAAACAAACTGACCAAATCCCAAATCTTTAAACTAAGTGTAACTGCCCTGGTTTAGGATAACCTAGTATTATAACGAAGCTTTGTGAACATTTAAACCTGGTACATTTAAACTAGTATAGGCCTCTTTGCTTGAACTGGCAAGAACTGTGGTCCTCACAGGAGAACAAAGATAGGAAAAATAGCTGTTATCCAGTCAGTATGTTGAAGGGGGTTTAAAACAACAATTACAAACGAATTGCTGATTTTTTTTTTCTTTTGAGAGAGAATTTGTTTCTTGTTCCATGGTAGGAAAAACATTTGAAGTCTGTAACTAAATTATTCCCATGATGGAGAGACTCAAAACATCTTATGTCCTAATCTAACAAATAATACTTCATAGGCATTAACAACTCCCATTTGCCTTATATGACTTTCTTAAATGTTTATGCCACTGCATATCTTACTTTTTAATACAATTCTTATCTGGTTGAACATTCTTCGCATCCTTTGGGATTTCTAAATGCCGGTCAGAAACTGGACATCATGATAAAAGTGGAGTCATTCATGGGGTTTATGACATTTTGGTCTCTGTGTTTTCTGTAGCATAAATAAATTGCATAAATACTGAGATGGCTTTGGAAATCCACTGAAAAATTTAAAGCTAACAGCAACCACAGCCACTTAACCACTGCCACCTTCTCCATTATTTCACTAAAAACTAAAGATCCAATTTTAAGCAAAAAATGATAAAAATAACTTCACAAGTTCAGCAAATGATAAATGCCAGAACTCGCCTAAAATGTATCTGTGCCCAAATACAAGTAAAGTTTTGGCTTGAACCTGATCTTCTATGATGAGTTCTGTAGGAAAAAAATTCTAGATCAAAACCCTACCTGCTTATCTGCTTTCAAGAACAGCCATATTAGCCTTGATAAGCTGTGATAAACTAAGAATAGCCATACTTAGACCAAAGTGAGGCCATCTACCCTAACATGCTGCCTTTGGTAATGAGTGGAAAATGGTTTCTTAGGGAAAAGTATAAGAACATGGAAAATGCACAGTACTTTCCTCAGGTGGCCTCCAATGACTTCCACTCAAAAACTTTCTCAGCTGGATGCAGTTCCTCTGCACTAAGTAACAGTTATGAATTCTCTTCAATGAACCTTGCCACATGGTTTCCTCTGGAGCCCACATAACGTTTAATATCTATAGCTTATGGTAGGAAGTCATCCTTAACTACATTGTGATATAAAAAAATCACCTTTTCTTATTTGACGTCTCCTTCTTCTTGGATCAGAGGAAACTATAACCAAGCAAACTCCAGCCAAACTTTACAGGCATTTATTTTATAGACCTCTTAAATACCCATCTCAGTCATCTTTTTTCAAGGGAGGAAGAATGGAATAATTAGTCATTCTTTATAGAGAAGCTGCCTCGTACCTTCCCTTATAGTCCTCATATCATCCTCTCTAGTTCTATATCCTTTTTGAGATGGAGGCCTGGAAAGCCACACAGTCTTCAGACTGCAAACAAAGTTGGGATTTATACAGTAATATGATGATATCATCTATTTTTTCTCTTGTAGCTAACTCCAACATTGCTAACACCTGATTTGCTTTTTCAGATGCTGCTGAGTTGATGTTTTCATGGAACTATCTTTTAAGATCTTAAAACCCTGGCTGATGATAGTCAGTTCAAAGCTCATCGTTTTATTTGTGAATTAATGGCTTTTTCCCCAATGTGTATCACCTTATATTTCTAAGCCATGTTATGGTATGGCTGCTTAGTTTTCTTAAAAGCCTTTGGTGAAGGAATTTGTTGAAAGCCTTTTGTAAATCCAAGATCAATCAGATCACCCTTATCCACGTGTTTTTTGATCCCCTCAAAGGGCTGCCTTAGGTCTGTGAGGCAGGACTTGCTTTTATGAAAACCTTTTTAACTCTTCCCAGATAAGTCATATTTATCCAGATGTCCACTGTTCCATTTTATAGTTTCCACCTATTTGTTTTGTATAGATAGCAAGCTGACAGGCTTGCTGTTTTCTGGATCTCTCTTGGAACACTTCTGTTAAAAAATGGCCGTCTAGTCTCAGGTAACAGTTTTGATTCATCTGTTTCAGCCTTGAATTCCTTTAAAGCTGTCTGTGGTCTTGGTGACTACTTAATTTTATTTGGCTCATCTACTGTCACTTTTCCACATATTTTCTTTTGTTATTGTAATAATAAGTTATGATTCTGAACAGTTTCATGATAAGTGGACATATCTAAAATGTAATTTAAACCAAGTAGTTCTGTAGCTGAATTCAGAAGACATTGTACAAATGTGAGAAGAAATAAGATGTATGTTTGCCTTTCATTCAGCAATAAGAGAAAAGCTGTCATTTCACCTACAGTTTCCTACAATAGTATCCTTGGACAGTGCATTCTTTAAAAATGCAAACTTTCCACCCATTCCTTAGTAATGAGGAAGAGAGAGAGGACAGAGGGAAAGGGGATATCATGATCTCTAATTTATGGGCAACATTTTACTGCTGTAAATACCCAGATGTCTGATTTCCTCCTTTTTATGCTTTTCATTTTCTATTTGATTTTTTCCACATAAAATCAACATAAGCTAGTTCCCTAAAAATGCCTATTTTAACAGCCTTCTAGTAAATTCCAACTGTATCATCTGTAAACAATTTAATAAACTATCCGATTTATTGTCGGATGTGATGAGAGAATGAGAGAATTGGCAAGGAAAAAAAAAAGAAAAAAAAACATGGCAGTGCTTTTTTTTTGTCTGTTTGCTAATAACATGGGGGAAAAAAAACCCTTGTAAATATATATCATCTAGCTTAATGGAACAAAAGATAAAACCACAGCCATGCCACTTAAGAAAATGTGACATACAGTATCTTCCAAGGAAGTGAAAGTGGCCTCTTCTAATATATCCCTTTAAATTAGATTCATTTTTTTAAGTGGCTTCTGCAAACTGGGTAACGTAAGGCAACGTAACATATGTTATTGTTCCACATCATTTCCTAATGACATTCCTTGTTTTGTAGTAGTACAAGTGAGTAGTTGTAAAAGATAAAAGCAAATTGTGAAGGCATAGCTAAGCATATTATTTCCCTCAAACCTTACAGAAGTTGAACAATTCATTTCTGCTTAATTCCTGCCCTTAATTCTTGTTCTCCAGACTTGAGCAGCAACAAGGAACACATGGAAAGGATTTTATTTTCAAAAAAGGTATAAAATGACAAAGTAAATGAAATATATTGATGGCAGGTTCAAATGCTCCAGCTCCAGCTAACATGCATTAAAGCTGATTGCTCTTCATTTTTTCCCATCAAATTTCTCTTATCCTACAAGAGTCCTACAACTAGTAGAATCCAGATGTTTTGATTGCATGAGGAACTGCCAGCTGAAGAGGGTTTGCTGACTGAAACTACAGACATGGAGTGGTAAAGGTATTAAAAAACTGTCATACCAAGTTCTCAGCGAAAAGAAATTCAAAATACAAGTCCTAGTAATTATTAACTACCTCTAAAGTGATACGGGAAAGCTCTGCCCACACTCTTCAGGGGCATGAGCAGTACCTTCCTCATCAGTAAAGGTAAAGGCTTCAAATTTTAATCCCTAATGTGGATTATTAGGCTAGGTACTGTGTGATGGATTGGAGTTTTAGAACTAGTCCCACTTTGTTTTTTATAACAGGCATTGTTATTTGACTGGTGTGTTAGATCACGCTCCCAGCATTTTATACAGTTCACTAAGAAGATAATGTAAGTCAGGGTATTTCTCAGCACTTAGGTTAGCAGGTGTCATCCTAGATGCTTATAATGGCATTATCATCTTACAATCTATTGTGGAAAAAACAAAAAACAGGTAAAAGAAGCTACTTTCATCCAAAACAAAGACACAAAGTCTATATCCTTGAGCATTACTAAATGATAACACAATAAATAGAAATTCCTGTAGAGGGAGTTCACCCTTAACTCTACAATTCATCATGTTAGGATGTAGATTAATGAAGATCAGCTCCCTAAGTGATGCTTACTAGGTGGCAATGTATTACGGTCCTTCTGTAGCCAAAGACCTATCACCATTAAATACAGCGAGTAAAAATGTATGGATAATTCGAGTAAGGAGCCAAGAGTTTGGAGAAGAGAATTCTGATGTTTCTTATGTGTTTGTCCTACCTGTTCCTATCACAGCCAGCACCAGATACTCAGGAAATATATACTTTCCTGAACTACCGAGTGAAGAGAAATAGACTTTTTTTTTTCTTCCTGGACTCTCCAAGTCTTTTGTGAACACTTTTTTGACTCCAGGTGTGCATATGGGGTCACACCATGTCCCAGCTGCACACTACAACAGGAACTCCCTTTCTTTTTCCCAGTCCTTTGTATGGGCTGGGCAAGTTGGAGGTACAGGTGGTCTGAAAGCACCCAGGGGTCTTGGGAAAGGGGCCAGTAAGATCTATGGAAAGGCAAGGATTTCAGAATGTGTCTAAGAGTCAGTACACAGAACAGCTACAAAGTCTCCCCAGGTTTTTGTTGTGAGGAAAAAGTAAAACACATTCATTACAAAATTTGTGAATATTTAAATAATATTTGTGACACTGGAATAACTACCTGTTTCTTGTTAATCTTGCAGTAAGGTTTGGGGCTAGAATTCGTGTTTCCAGGTGTTATTCCACTGCTGTTTTTACTTTTCACTGTGTTTTAGTAATAAAAGGTCTATTTTTCTCTTGGGACTTGGGGAGACTTTTTTAGGTGTCTATCTCCATTTCATTTTGATTCCCAGCAGATGGGATGACTACATTTTTGGCTTAAGTTGTTGGGAAAATTCTGATAAAAGCTTCTAAAGTAAAAAGAAAACTATTTATGTGATATTTTCTTTGTTTTTAGCAGGGAAGGGTTGCATCACATTCTTCTTAACAGAGCCTACAGGAATCAAAATTTATCTTCTGTGCAAAAGGTTTTGAGTCTTGAATGGAACATACATGTAAGTAGGTGTTGTATCTGCCTCACTTTTGCTGCACCCTGCTCTTTGAATTGTCATTTAAAAGTGGCAGTTAAGTAACATAACACCTTTTATCTATCTGTTCTTCTGAGACAGTGAGCTTTTATGATCTCCCCTCTTCCTGCTAAAAGAATCCTGTGCAAACATTTCATGCTTATTTATGGGGCTAAACAGATATACTATGCTAAACACTCTCCCAGTGTACCCCTGAAATGAACCAAGAGTATCCATACCATATTCAGTTAGAAAATGTATTTTAATCATAGCTGAGCTACAAGTTAGGCCCAAATAGTTTACTAAATTTTGAAATGATGGCTTAACGTGGAACTGAAGTATGAGGAGACCTTTATTATTTAACATCAGTCTGCTATACTCGTCTGCATCAAATTTCACATTTTGAATTTTGTTTCCTGTTAGCTAGCATAAAAGTGATTAACTCCCTTTGAGTTGTTGCTTTTAAAAAGTTGAATGACTGACTACATGCATGGCTGCAGTCCAGCATAAAAATCAACCGGTTTTGCAATGCAGTTTAAAACACGTATTGTTTGTCACTTGGAAGGCTCATATAAGACTGAATTTATCAGTCCTGAAAACAAGAAGGGGAGCAGCAGAGGAACAGTTGAGTTATAATACAGTATGGGTCTCAGCAAGCTTGGCTTCTGTTTTTACACTTGCAAATTCAGGTTTAATTTTTTCTTTGGGCCTGTAAAATGGGGAAAATAGCAACTAGACAGTGTAACCTTGAGAGATCTGCTTGAACTTCTGAAAATCTCTGTAGTCTGATAGTTTGAATCCTCCTGTATTCAAACTACAGGATTGTTCTTCCCTCTTTGCTCTGTACTACTAAATAAGGAGTAAGATTTGTAAAGCAGTTTCTAACACTCACTTTACAAATACAAAAGTGAGATATTTTGTGAGTCTGATCGTGGTGCTTCAAACTACAGCATCTAGCAAAAGGACAGTGCATCAAAAATTGCTGTGGCATCAAATTATGCCTGCGTAAGGCAAAGAGCATTGCTCCTTCTTGCCATCTGGGTGGTTCTGTTTAGATTTTTACCAGAGAAACACTAACAACAAAGATGATACAACAAGGACCTCCCTGCATGAAATCTTACCCCCCATGCAAATAACTGCAATAGATTAAACAGCAGTCCAGATACCTTCATTCCTGGCTATAGGAACAAGAATTCCAACTCTCTAATAACTGATTTATTTCCAAATGGAGCAGATGATATTAGAAAAGTCTGCTCTCCAAAACCATCTTGACGTTTAACCTCTGCTGATCCTACATCCTTGACTGTTGTGCTGCATTGTCTTGCTGGGAACCAGTTTCCAGACTTCTCAGCTCCTTCTGGCCTTGGTACAGGCTTCTGCTTCTGGCAATAGTCTACTGTTTAGCTGGTGTTGGCATGCATCTGCTGGATTTCCAGACAACTGCCAATGTCTGCAAATCCTGGACAAGTGCTCCACAGAGCAAATCGTGTGCTGTGACGCCAAGCATGATAGAGAATTTTGCTCCCGTTGCTTTGTTATTTTCATGTCAGCTGCATCTTCCATCCCTTTGTTTGGTCTATCATTCTCAAATAATGTGATGGATTTTTAAAAACGTAATTCTGATTTTCTTTGATTTAATTCTGATATTTATTTTTGTTGATGATGGGGAAGGCATCAATTAGTTAATGCTACAGGAATCCAAATAGCACAAATCCAGTATTTTGAAAAGTACTTTTGTAATCAATACTGATACTTTTACAAATGACAGAGATGCTTTACTGCTATGTAGTACCTCTAGAATTTTTCCATGGTTAGGTAAAGATTTTTTACTCCTGCATTAGTGGTGGTATAAAGCAGAATCACAGTGAATAGGAGTGTGAATGAACATAACAATATTTGCAACCTAAGTAATTTCAGAATGATTTTGAAGAACTATTTTCTTAGACAATACATTCATTTAACAGTTATGAGTATTTGTCTGTACAAATGCATAGAAACCAACTTACCCTAGTTGCAATATCAACTGATCAGAGAAAAAAAAAAATATAATGACTTTTAGTAGACAATCAATTACATGGAACATATATGACTTACTAACAGTAGGACTATAATCACAGTGTGCTGAATGATCACTAGGACTGGCTAAAATATACCTGCATTATTAACTGGACAAATGAAAAAACCAGACTGTAAATTTACTCCATGTTTTCCAACGAGAAAACCACATAAATCAATCAAATAGCTAGTTTGCCTGCTTGTTACTCAGTTACTTTTTTTAAACTTAATGATAGTAAGCTTATTTGAGTACTCTTACAGCAAGACTCCACTAACACATCTGAAATTTTATATACATGAGCAGGAAACATAAAATGAAAGTCAATGAAGATAAAGCTACTTCAGATGTTTTTGAATGTAAAAGTGAAATATATCTAAGTTTGAGAAATTCCATACATCCATCAAGCAAACACAGAAAGGATCACATAACTTTCTGCTGTCCTTTCTTAGACTGATGGCTTAATGTTTATTCAGAGTGCTTTATATATCATACATTATTCATCAGATTATAATGAGAAGTTCTCATCTTTGTTTTTATGTTACAGTTTGTTATGTAGCAATTACAGCAGGGTAATCAAGTCTTGGTTTTTTTTCTTTAAGAACTGGTAGTGCAATCTTCCAGTCTCATACATCTTAGACAGTACGAAATTAATTAAAAAAGATAATTGAAATTCCCCAACTGAAACATCACAGCAGTTTTCTCAGAACACCATATCTATCTCCTGTAAATGTTCCAGATCAAGTTGCCAGAATGTTGATTTCATTAGAAAGCCAAAATAGCAACAATCAGTGAGAGTAAGCAGAGGAGCCTCACAGTTCACAGATACTGAAAAACCAGAGCCTTGAACTAGCCAGAAAGTCTTTTTTAAAGGAAGCAGCCACAGTCAGTTTTCTAAAGCACATTTGCTTTTGTAATGTGTGACTTGCATAGAACTTCCCATAGAGCATTCTATAATCATTTCTGGATTACTGAGTTTCAGGAAAAGTAGATTTAGCTAATAGGGAACAACCCAACAAGAAACCAGGACTTGTGCTTTAAGGCAAATGCACTTTTCACGCTTTTCACACTTAAATACTCCTTCACTTGCATATCATCTTTCTTCCCTAAATAGATTTTTTTTTTTGCTTTGCAAATACACCTGTAAACTTTATGAATATTCTCCAGGGTAGGCAAGGAATGCCCTCTGTAGTGGTTGATTTTTGCCGTCCGGATGAATTCAGTCAGACAGGCTATAAGTTTATGGATTGGAATTGGATTTACAGTCCTTCTCATCTAAAAATATTTTGGAAACTTTAACGAGTGCAAGGTGTCCCAATCACTTGCATGATCCGTGTGCTCAGCAATCCCTCGCTGCGTCCCGGTGGTGCCTCTGACTGGCCAGGCCTGGTTTTGGTTCTGGGTACTCTGACTCACCAACTGCTCAACTAGTCTGATCTAGAAAAACAAAACAAAGCAAAACAAACAACAAAATGGTAAGGAATTAATTCTTCCTTTCTTGTGGCCACATGTGTAGGTGATAGTGGATAGTCACTGTAGGAAGTATCTGTTAACACCAGTTACTTAAGAGAAAATATATATAGCAATGAATGTATGCACAGGATTTTAACATTACTATTATTTTCCCTGAGTAATAGCAGCTACAGTAGTCTAATATTCTGAAATCCCTTTTCTCTCTGTTTTCATTTTATGTAGGGCAGTGTTTAAATGGTGCACTCCAATAGTATTTTCTAATTGCCACTGAGATTGTTTGATGAAAAAAAACAGTATTCACTTCTGTTGTACCCTTATTTATGTTTCTGTTGTGCTTAGTTTTTTATATTAGAAATGTAACTGAGTCACACACTGATGTATTTCTTCTTAGTGTTCTGCTTCTTGAAATATTACTTCTTTCCTTTTTATTCATGTAGTTTGTTTTAAACTGATCTCACAGTCACGCTACTTTTTTCCCCAGAAAAACATAATCCCTTTAAAATTTGATTGTTTCATTTTACCAGTCTTTACTTTCATTTTAAACAAATACGACCTCTGTAAGTATTAATTTCCATTTGCTTATAAAGTATTTTACACTAAACTGTAAACTGTTTTCCACAGATCTTAGCTCTACAGTAGACAAGACATTAAAGAAGATTTTAGTGATTACGTGTAAGCATAAGGAAAAGAAAGTAATCTTTTTATGTAAATAGCTTTTAGGACCCTTCTGAAGTTGTGCAAAAGGAAACCTGTTACTTTGTCTGCAGCACATACAAATTAAATTAAAAGGAAAAAAAAAACAGTTTCAACAAAAAAAAAGCCTTTTAAAATATAGACTCTTTGGAGTTTTATGAACTACTCCTTGTGATGAAATAGCCTTCTCATTAAAGAACATCCCCAATACTGCCCACATCTTCACCTAGAGAATGGTTTGGAGTATATTTTTTTTTTTCATATAGCGATGAACCGCAGACACTTGTCCTGTCACAGCTGTGTGTTAACACAATCAATGTTAACTGCTACAAAAGCTGGACTGTCACTGTCATCGTGAGAATATATGTGCCCATAGCTCAAATGAACCATTTTGTTTTTCTGATTCTTCTTGGCAGCTTGTGCTAAGGCTGTATTTTAAGGACATCCTCTAAATGAAAAGGTTAAGTTAGGATTTAGGATTCCTGGAATTGCACATTGTCTTAATGCAATGTGCTAGGAGATAAGAGACATGGAGTTCTGCACAGTTTGTCCATGAGGGGTGTTTATAGACCTGCAGTAGTAACGTCAGGGAACAGACCAATCCCAAATGATTAAAACAACAACAACAACAACAATATTAATAATAAATAATAATAATAATAGGTATCTGAAATATTTGAGTTAGCCTTCTACAGAGCCTCTATTGCTTCTGTATCTGATAATCTCCCAAGCTGATAGATGACTATGTGTTTTCTTTGTTTCAGAAGTAATAGAAAAAATTCTAGTCAGAAGTTTAAAAGTGAGATTTTAGAGTCAGCAGATTTGCTATTTTTTGCTATAGATGAAAAAAGCATAATGATTTAGACAAATTTTTCAATTTACTTCATGAGTACTAACTCCAAATTAGGTTTGAAATATGTGAAATCACATTAGTTTTCGGCAGCATTGAATAGGTACAACTTCAGGATAAATTGATTGTTAAGAAAGGTAAATTTAGCCTACAGGATCTTCATTATTGATAGAGAAGAAATCAGTCTGGTTCTCAGATTTTTTTTTAAAGTTTAATTAAAAATATTTCGTTAAAATGAAGTGACAACAGCTAACAATCCCGCAATCTCATTTTTATGAAATTACTTTCCAGACCAGGAATGCACTTAAATCTTTAATGATGTTTCCACATTTCTGAAATTGAAAACCTTAAATTACTTTTAATGTTATAGGTGGAAGCTGTGGATAAATACTACTTGTAGCTTCAAAACATCCTGACCATGGCATGCTGTACGCCTTTTGTCTCAGTCATCCAGGATAAAGGTATCCATGAAAAAAAGAGGTGGGTCTGAAACAGGGGAAGAACTGACAAAGCCATAGCTTCTCCTTGCTATCTTTTGCTGATCTCGTCTTCCAGTTTCACTAGAGCTGATTTCAGGGAGGAGAAATCTGATAGTAAGTATTCAGTGGCCAAGAAAGTGCACGGTTCTTCAGTGCTGAATTATCCACAGCTGCTTACTGTTAATAGCTAGGAGCTAGACACAACAGCGCTGGCGGGGCAGCCACCCGCCTGGCTCCACAACAAAATAGGGAATGTCCAAACTTAAGGCCATTATTTTCCTTAGTGGCATGGTATTTCAAAATAGTTTTGCATAACTGAAGGTATATTATATCTTTTGCCATATAACCAGCAAAAGAGATGGGGATGACAGGTGAAACTGCAGCACGGGAATGATGAAAGGCTTTGTTTTGCATCCTGCTTATGAAAGAGTCACTGATACTCTGCAGCCAAAACCATGTCCAAAATGATGCTTGACACCTCCTGGACTACATTTTTCATTCTGATTAGGCAGTTGTGAAAGATTTGGAGGGTTTTAGATTTTCTCTGACATATCCAACAGTATCGGCTCCAATAACATGTAGAAAAACAGTTTTTACAATTGTGTGGTGAATCCAGCTGTGGGTAGCGGGTATGAAGACAGGTCAAGACTTGTTCTTGCCAACTCTGTGTTCCGTGCTGAGCCTTATTGCGAGTCTTTCAGGTAAAAGATGCCCCCCTGCACCTTCATTTTGAAATCTCTTCCAAAGTCACTGGGATTGTTTTCAGGATTATTTTGTACAGGAACAAATGCTTTTGACAGCCTTGTCTGAGGTAACCGTTACTGAGATTTAGCACCGCGTAAAACCGTTACAAAGGCTTTAGTAATGTTGTAGGACAAACACTCAAAGGATAGGAAAGCTTTTGAAGCCTGAATTCCAGGTGCATGTACGAAGGTGGCTTTAAGCCATGATTTTTTTGGTTTTGCTAATCTTCTGCCACTATTGTCTTCTTTACACCACAATGTTTGTTTGGTTTTTGACTCAAACAGTCACTTTTACCAATACACCTTTCCCACCTTACTCCCATGTTTCTACTTTGTTAATCAGGAAAACATTGACCCTACCCTGTAACCAAGGTAGCATTTTTAAATGTACTTGAGCTAAAACCTTTAAATGTACTTGACTGACTAAAACCAGAGCATGCAAACACGTGAAGTACCTGCATCATCTTTCACTCTAGATAGGCAGGTAACATAATTTTACATAAATATGTATATTGCCACAGATTAAAAAAAAAAAATGTTTCTAAAGCAGCCGTGAGGAAAAGCACCGTATTTTGTAGGTGCTTCTCCCAAAAGCACCCATTTTTTGGGTGCTTTCCGCCTGGGCCGCTCTGCCGTCGGACTCGCGGCCTCGCCGCCGCCACTGCGCAGGCGCTGCCGGCGGGGCCGGGCGCGCTCGCGGACGGGGCGGGAGCTGGGGGGGGCGTTGGCGCGCGGGCAGTGTCAGACGTGGCAGTCGGGTGAGCGCGTGTCCCCGGGCGGAGGCGCGCGCCGCCCGCCGGTAACGGTCCTAACGGCCGCCTCAGCCCGCGGGTGCAGCGCGAGGGATCGGGCCCCGCCAACGGGGCAGCCGCCGGGGTGAGCAGCCGCGGGGGTCGGGAGGGGGAAAGCCGGGCAGGGGCCGGCGGAGGGGCGGCCGGGGAGGGCAAGGGAAGCTGGGGGAGCCGCACCGAGCCGGGGAGCCGGCGCCGGGGTCTTCCGGGGTGCTGCCTCACGTCGTTAGTGATAGCACCGACCGAGGGGTGAGACCTGTTGCTCCGTTCGAGCGACTTAAAAATTCTTAGTGAATGGGAATGGACATGTTAACAGTTTCCAGGTTTTGTACGGAATTGGATTGGATTTAAGCTTCTGCTTTCACAGCTTATTCCAAAATGTGCTATTAAAAAAAAACCAACAGAAAATGTAACGTATCCATCATAAAGCTATATTCCATTCTGTGTATGCGTATGTAGGTGTATCACACACCCCAAAGATCGTTTGCCAGATTGAGACTGCAGCGTGCCTTGGGGAGGGCAGAACCTCTTCTGAGGTGATAAATTACCACACACAGCGTCTCTGACGAAGTGCACGGTTAATAGTTTTCCTGCAGTTAGACAAGAATGGGATCCTCTATTTTTGATCCTGTTATCCCACTTCTGCATGTACATAGTGGAGTTCTACATCTTCAGAGGGATATTGGTGTAGTAGAGCTTTGCATAGATACAGCAATCCTCTGAAAGAAAAAAAGATGACAAGCTGTTCTGTAATTGTGGTAAATTAAATCATGGAGAAGTGCTTGTGTTAGTGTTTTTCCTCAGAATATGGGATGTGAGGTGAAGTAGTGTTAAGAGAGACTGGGGGGGGGGGCACGGTATTTCATGTCCTTCTGTGTAATGACATTGTAAAAGATCTGGGTTTAGTAGCTCTTCTGGTCTTTCTGATGCAATTTCCAGAGTTAATCTGTATGTCTGTTGTTAGAATCTGGGCGCTGAAACCTTGGGTGATCAGTTCCTAGTGATATTTTGGGTGTTGTCTCCAAACTTTTCATCGGTGTTGTATATATATGTAACTTGAGAAGGGATTGAATATGCTCAATATAAAATAGGATCTGGAACTACATTTGGTAAACATATATTATTTTGCTTATGGTTAGAGTTCCTGCCTCTCTTCAGCACAACCTCTGTGTGTTTATGCTGTCTGTGGGAAGTTTGACGTGGCAAGATTTTGTGTGTGTGAGTGAGTAAGCTGTGGAGGAAGTAGTTTCCCCTGGATGCTGTCGTAGCTAAAGGTGTTGGCTGTTGCAGATGCCTCAAAGTGAAAATCTCTTCCTTTATATATATATATACAATTTGTGTCTCTGCCAGTGTGTAGGTAATTTAGTGCTAACTTACCGTCTTTTGGAGCAATGGAAACTCATGCTGCCACGTCTCTTCTGATGGGGGCAGGGGAGGGAAGAAAGTTCGGCTGGCAGCACAAAGCCTCTGTTTAAACATTATTTTTTTCTTCCCATGTTTACCTTGTTAACTAAGAAATAGAGGGCAACTCCCTAAGATTACCTATCTGCAATTGTTTAATGCCACAACTGAGAAATCTTCTGGCGTAATGAGGAGCGTGGTTTAGAGGGTTACATGGGCAATGTGTGAGGAGGGCTAGGCCTTGTACCCAGCTCAGAGTGATTTCTTGTCTGATGTGGAATGTATGTTTAATATGAGAAGCCTAGAGATGGGTTTTCTGATAGAGTTAGCTTTTCTCGACTGACATGCCAGAGCAGCATGAATTTCTGTTGTGATCTTGGAGCTGTATATAATTTTGGGGTGCCTTTGTGCATGCTTCTGGAGCACAATTCCTGATTTACTTTCATCCAGTTTGCATACTCAGAGATCACTCTATGGCTCAAGCCTAATAATTGAAATTAACTGAAAGCTATTATTTAACATCTAAAATGCTAGTTTAAGTCATGCATCTTCAGTTCTTTGGAGATGCCTGAGCTATATACTTGGGGCTCTGCAGGTGTAGTAGGCTCTCATTCTGAGTTTGGATCTTCAGGATTTCTCAGAACAGTTTTCATTTGAGCATCAAGAAACTTAGTGGAATTCTGTTTTTGATAAATTCAAGATGAAGTCAAAAAAATATCTCTTGCATGGAATAGAGAAAGCTGTCAACGCTGCAAAGCATACAACTTCAATAACTTTTCAAATCTCATCATAACAAGGGCACTGTATCTGAAAACTAGTCTTATGAAATAAAATCATCTGGTTTAGTAATGCAGAATTATTCATTTTTTCTAGTTCTAGTCTTAAATGATTGCATTTATCAGGATATTCTTTCCTGAAAGTTTCCTAACAGTTTCTTTTATCCTGCTCAACAAAATCTGACTGCAAGAAAGACATTAAATGGCTTGTGAATGTTGTCATCCTTAGAAAACTTTCTCTGGATTGCTTTTAATCAAATTCTGGTTTTTTGTTGGTTGGGTTTTGGTTTTTTTTTGGAGGGGGAGGCTTTCCTCCTCTTTAACAACAACAGAAACAAGATGTGAAAGTGGAGGGAAAAGTTGCCTGGTAATAGCAAGGAAAACAAGGTTGTTTTTTTTGCCCTCAGGTGTGGCTTTTTGGGAACACAGTTCACGACCTTTTAAAACACACAAAGAGCAAAGAGTAGTAACAGGTGTCATTTCTCTTATGCAGATTATTAAAGAGCACCTGATACTTGGAATGAGAATATTGCCATCATGAGTCAACAAGGCTATGTTACAGCTCCTCCGTATTCCCAATCCCAGCCAGGAATAGGAGGCTTTTCTGCAGGTTTTGGACCACCTAATTCTTCACTTCATTATGGGCATTACGGGGACCCTAACTCCTCATACTCAGGACCTCCACCAGGTATGAAATTGGCTTAAATTGTGTTTTTAGAGTCTATTTTTCTATGAAGGCATTTTACATCTTTCTCTTTCTTACTCATGTCAGCACAAAATACTCAGTTTTACACTGCTACTGTAACAGGATCCCGCACTGGCTTTGTCTGTGTTACTGCTGATGCTCAGACGTTGATGCAAGATGGGTATCTGACCTTCCTGAGTCAATTCCATTGTCCAGGAAGCAATAAGCATCAGTGCTAATGCTGTTATTATGAGTACTGCCTAACACAGACAAATATGAAAGGGGTGATTTCTGGGAATACAGAAGTTTGTCAACTTGTGCTAATGGCAAGCAAGCTCTCAGAAATGGATTCTGTTCTTCACAGTAGGACCACTGCTGAGTACCAACTTGCCTATGAGCATGGGTGGGTGTTCTCCTGCTTAAGCTCACTGTGTGGTGTATTTGTATAATGAGTGGTAAGTCAAGCCCATCTGCTTTCTAACCACTCAGGAGACAGTTGCTTTCTATGAAGAGGGGTGTTTGGGTACAAGCAAAGGGAATATTTGCTTTATTTCTACCAGCATGATCAGCTACAGCTAATGTAATTGACATGCAACAAACGTGACCATCTTTGCCTCTCCTTTGCTTTTCATTAGTTTGAACTTACTGATAAGTGGTTTTATATCTTTCAAGAAGTATATTATATGAGTATACGGTGTCTAAAGCCTAAAAAAATTAATACATCATTTGAGACCATGGAATTTAAGGCTGTTTTGCTGTATGTAAGTCATGCTGGTCTAATTTCAGTAGAGTCAAAGTGAGCATGCTAGACTACTGAATTGGGGATGGAGAAAATATCCAAAGAATAAGGTTTCCTCTTCCCTCTGTAAGTCTACTAATATACATGAGCAAAATAGGGAGACAGGAATATCAGTATTCAATATTTTGCCTGATGTCGCAGGGGAAAATTAGTTTAAATGGTAAAGGTGTATGAAGTATTCTCCAAAGCATCTTAAAAAAGTGTTTGTTACAATTTTAAATAACATTTAGACTACTATAAGTTACATTAAATTTTATTATTTGAGATGTTGGAGTAGAGTAATGGCAGAACTAAGCATTTGAGTATATTGAGGTTTTTTTAAATATTCTGGAATATCCTTGATTCTTGCATTATCATGAAAACAGATAAATAAGTTGTGTTACCCAGTTTGTCTAAAACTTCTTAAAGACGGCAGGAGTTGTGTTATCTTAATCCAGTGCTGAACATAATCAGGAGATAGAACTACTTCTGGTAATTGGCTTATTAGAACACTTGGGAAAAATACCAGTTTTGGTACCAAATAAATTTTTGATGTTAGAGTAATTTAAAGGAAATAATTCAATAAATACAGGTTGAAGAGCTATTTGTTCAGCACTGCTGTTTACATTAGTTGCAGTCTCAAAACAGTCACTGTTCTAGGTCTGAATTAAGAACCTAGCTTTACAAGTTCTACATGTGGATGCCATTTTAATTTTTTTTAAAAAGTTGTTCCAGGTTTTCTTTCTGACCATTTTTTTCTGAAATCAAAGGGACCTCTTGCTTCTACCTGTAAAGATAACTGGGTGACAGGGAATTAGCAGTATCCCAAATTGAATTGCAGGATCTCTTCATTCTTACTTCTTTCTTACTGTTCCTCTTGAGTTCTTTTGCTGGAAGGTTACCAGCTAGTATTTGCTTCCTTTTTACTATCTGTTCTTATTCATGTGTGCTTTTATACCTGATGAAAAATCTTTTCTTGCTTATGGAATCACAGAATAACAGGGTGGCAGGGAACCTCTGGAAGTCATCTGGTACAACTGCCCTACTCAAGCAGAGTAACCTAGAGCTGGTATTCTTATTGCTAGAGCAGGGGTGTACATTTGTGTTTCTTGCTGATCTTGTGCTTTCTTACAGGGTTCTTACATAGAAGTACTTCATTTTTTGCAGGTGTGTCGAAATCAACTGTGCCTTTTGGAACGTCAGCTCCTGTTGGGCCTCCACCACCTGTTACCAATCAATTCAGCCAGAACAATTTCCAAAATGGGCCCAGTGCACCAGGGCAACAGCCACACAGGTGACAAGAATTACTACATGAGATCTAAGCTATTTGACCTCTGTTACCTCTCTTTGGCCACTTCACTGACATTTAAGTACGGCATCGCTTTTATCTTCAGCATTTCTGACTTATTCTGAACTGGATATTTTAGTTCGTTTCCCTGGGTGGTGTTAAACTGACAGGTCAGTGTGTTCTCAGTCTCATTAAGTTTTGTTTTACAGCAAGTCAGGTCTTTATCCTGTGTTCTTTGTTTTATTTTTAATTACTATTTCTTCTTAGACCCATTGCTTTGAAGCATCAGTAAGGTGTTGTAAGAGCTGTTTGATATAGAAATAACATTGGGTTTTTTTGTTTACTTTTTGATGTCTTAGTTCTTCTTTGTTGTGAGGTACCAAGAAGTTGTTTTTTAAAAATTAATAGTTCGGAGCAAGTTTTAACTAGAACCTAGTGCATGTCTCTGTCTCCGCCTTGTTAGAATGTCTTTGCTTCCTTGTGGGATCATAGCCAAGGATCCATGGGATACTTTAAAGACATTTTGTAATAGTCTTATTCTTGCCTCTCATATGGATGACTGCTACTCTTTTTCTTCGATCTGACATTGACTGTGAAGAATTTATTTGAAGTGCTATTTTCCTGTCTCCAGAGCTCCCAGGAAGGAGTGAAGGAGGCAGGAGTGGGGGAGGGTGAAAATAGGGACAGGTGGAAGCTGTAAAAGAAATCTTGGAAAAATGATCATACGAGAATAGCCAAGCTTTACACAGTGGTTATATTGCAGGTAGCTATAAGTGAGTAAATATTCTTTGCTTTTTTATTTAATTCTGTCAAATTTTAATTATTTTGTTTACCTCCCAGGAGTGGTGAAATTATAGCTGTTTTGGTGAACTTGACACTGTTTAAAAACATTCTTGTTTCACTTCTGTAGTTTTAATCTGCTTCTATGCTTTTCAGTTGTCACATAGTTATTTGTGTTCAAATAAAGTCGTGTTTAGGCATCAAAATAGATAAATCTGTTTGTTGTCTGTGTGTTTTCACTATGTAAGGGAGGACCCAAAAAGACTGGTGATCAATTGTAAAAGACAATGTATTAATGCATAGGGAGAAGTGGTTGTTGTCCTGAAGATGCAGCAACAAGGTGAACAGACTCGAGTTGACATGACCAACCCAGCAAAACAATGATTCTCTTTCCTGTCTAGCCTCCTGTCATTGCCCTGACAGCTGCATCTCTACTGCTTTTTACCTGATCTTACTTTATTCCCAAATTACTGAGAGCTGCTTTTCTAGGCTGGGAAGTTTCCACGTTGAAATTCCACGGAAAGTGAATTCAACCTCTCTTGATGTAGAGGCCCTTCCTCAGTTTTAGAAGTGGTGCTAGGAAAATCAATGTAGATCTTTGGGAGATAGGCTGAGGTTTTATTTTTCCAGAGTGAGATAGTGTGGTAAAAAATGTCTTTATAAACCACACGTGTGTTACCTTTTTCTTTTCTTTAGTTGTTTTTCTTGCATTCATGCTTTTCCATGTCTTATAATCATGAAGCAACTTTTTCCTACCTGCTTTTTTTTTCCTCTCCCCCCCCCCCCTTTTTTCCTACAGAAAATTTCTTCAGAGTTTCTCACTTCATTTTCCTGTCTTCGCAGATCTTTCTCCTTATCTTCTTCACCTATCCCCAGTAGGGAACCTTCCCTTAGAAGTGTGGCAACAGGATGGAGTAATGCAATGTGTTCAAAAGCCTGTGTTTCTTAATCTTCAAGTTTTCATATAGTTTTTACCACCCTATCTTTGCCATGGCATACTCCCTCCTTGTTTCTAAGAAGTATGCAAACAGGCTTGTACTTTTTTTTAAAAAAAAAACAAATGTGCATTTTCTCTTTGCTTCATGACTATTTGAATACAAGTACACATTTTCTAAGCAGAATGGGAGCAAACTCTCTTAAGAGTGTTTGTCTGCCCTAACTGTTTCAGTGCTACCCTTGAAAAGGTATGAGACCTTCTAGAATTACGATTTGTATTTTTTGCATAACTGCACTAATTTTTCCCTTTAGGTTTCAAGGCCCTCCACCTCCAAGCAATACAGGACCTTCCTATCCTCCCTACAGTCATCAGTCACAGCCAGTCTACCCAAATACTGCGTCCACTTCATCTACAGCACAACTTGCTAACCAGCTCAACAGCATGCAGATAAATAGCTATGGTAATCAGTTTTAGCTGATCTTATTAACTTTTTTCCAGTTAAAGCTATTAAGACTATCAAAATTAAAAACGTATTGAACTTCTATATAAACAGAAAATGAGATCTTTGACCACTCTCATTTGCCTAAGTTCTTAGGTTTATTTTTTTTTTTGTCGTAGTCCTTAAATCAATATTCTTGGGATAATTCTGAATTGATGTTTGGTGAGCCTTCTGTAAAATCCAGCTATCTTCTCAGTCACTTCTCAAAACCTCAGACAGGGTTTAATTTTTCTCAGCTTTTTAGAGTTTCTCTCTGTTTTGAAGCTATCTTTTTTTTTTTGTCCAAATATTATAGTTTAGTTTTTCATTAATTTTATTTGCATTTATTTTGATGTTAAAACATCTCAAATGTGAGCCATGAGCTAAAGATGTGATCATGTAATTCTTACATGTAAATTACTTCCCACCACTCTTTCTGTTTTGTTATATCTGCGTGTCCTGAGTATTTCCTAGAGAAATTTACCATTTCATTTAAAAAGGAGTGGAATTTAGTTAGCATCTTATTTTGCTGAGGGCAGTGTGTTTAGGAGGATGATTTTTTTTTTTTTTTAAATGAGAATCACTCTAGTGGTTGGTATCTTTGTAAAGGTGAACAGTTCAGCCTGCACTGATACTGTAGCACTGTTCCCACACCAGCTTTATGATTTGCTGATTTGACTTGAATGAAACCTGCATAACTACCATAGGTCTGATCCTCTATTTGTACAATTGCTTGTGAAAACTTAACACCTTCTCCACCTTAGAAAAATTGATTTAGACTAAAATTCCTTGAGATACTGAACTGCAAGTGCACAATTAACCCAGACCTTTTTATACAGGATGGGGTATGACCCAGCCCCTCTAGAGCATTTCATGAATAGTAACTCATATTATTTAGAGCAAATTTTCTTCCTTTCCTGCCTTCATTATGTTGCCTTCAGCAATATTATGTAAAAAATAATCTTCCTTATCTCGTTATGCATTGGAAGGCAGAGGTATCCTTCAGATCACTGACATTGAATCTTTACAACTCTGCCTCTATGTTGTGTTTTGTTTTTCTTTCCTTAGCTGTAAGTCTAAGTTGGTGTAGCTTGACAGAGTGCTGAAATTCACAGCTTGTAAAGCTACTGGAGTGATGTGTGTTTGTACCAGATAAGACCCTGAGCTCCTGTTTCCTATGTGAATTTTTTTTTCAACGTATCTGACAGAAGATGCATTTCAATAGTTGTATATTAATACATTGGTCCTTTTGCTTCAAACCTAATTTTGGCTTTTTTTTTAGCTTTCTTGAAAATTATTTTGCTTTAGGTCTTTGGGGAGAAGTTTGACAAAAAAAGTAAGTTTTGGGAAGTAATAAGTCTTTACAGATTATAAGTCTCAAAAAAACCCCACCTGTTACCAGGGTCCTCTTAATTGTAATTGTAATCTGGATCTTATAAACAACAAACTGTTTCCCAATAGTGTGTACAACATAATTGCCACATGTTTCATCTTTTAGCATCAAAACCAGAAGATGGTTGTAAACCAGATAAAATTCGTAGATTTATTTTCCATCAAACCTGTCATGGTGAAATACAAATAGCAGACTAACAAAAACATGCCACATAAAAGAAATTGGTTATTAAGCAAAAGAACGGTGTTTTACATGAGATTAAATATTATTTCAAAAGGAAACAGTGATTTATGTGTATTTTAATCAAGAATTGTCAAAGGCTGTCTTCCCTTTGTCTTTTCCCATCCTTCACAGCTGCAGGGTTTTATTGAAAATAGAGCCAAAAGAATTAAAATTTAATGTCTGAGTCAGTTCAGACTTAAATTTTGAGGTCAGATCTGTTATGTGAGCAGGATTCAGAATCCCCCTAATGCAGCATTGTCAATATGGGATACAGTATTGCAAATAGGTTGTAAATGTATTGAGCAAAAGTAGAATGTCCCACACAGAGTTAATAGGTTGTCGTTTTTGACTCAGCTGACATAATTTCTTGCTCAGGTCCTGGCACTACTCCGAGCTCTGCCATGTCTTCTGGGCATCCAACATCTTTTCAGGGTCCACAACTACCACCACCAACCCAGCAGCAAATGACTTTACCACCTGGATCACACGTTCCTCCACCAGCAAATAATGTGAATGGCCTTTGTGCTCAACCATCATTGCCTCCTATGGCCAGACAAGATGGAATCCCTGGACCTGTCCCCCCAAATCCTAACTTGCAACAACTTTCAGGACAGCCTCCAGGGCCTGGATATCATCCTCAGCAAGGTAAGGAAGGATCTTTGTTCTGTAATTAAAAACAAAACATGCAAGGAGAATCAATGATGGAACTGCAACCATTCCTGCTTGATGTTCTTTCTGCTAACTTGGAAAAATGAAAATTTAATCCTCTTTATGTTGAATGGAAAGATTTGCATTGTCAATCAGTACATTCAAGGCAGGTTATGCTTTTACTCAGAAGTTTAGCGCTCTGTTGAGACTGCAACAGGAAAAACTACATTAATTTGGATAAGGAATAGAATTATTTGGTTATTAATGGGTAGAGACACAACTTACTACAGAGAGGAGTTTTTCTTATTCTCAGTAAATGTATCGAGTGCTATCTGTCATAAACAGCATTCAAAAGTGCTTTACTATAGCAGTAAAGTATTGTAACTGGATACAATTATTTCACCTGACACAGGTGAGTAAAACAGCTATTTTGACAACTAGAAAACCAGCTAATGGAACCAATTGCACTGACTGATGTTAGGGGAGAGATTCTCACTAATGTAATGGCCTGGTTTGAGTAGCTGTGGTAATCTCTACTAACTGTCCTACTTGACATATAGCTGAAAACTTTGTAGCCAAAGTTGTCACACCTGGTCTTAGGCTTAACTTTAAAACACAGGCTACGTGAGCTAAAGTAATCCATCTCTTTTATTTGCTGAAAACAGAAGGGAAGGGAAAGTTATATTTAGCTGAGTAAGAATGAATTGTACGTCCAAATTTTATGCTAAAAATTGATAAAGCAACTTGAATACTTCAAATGAATTGTCATGTGTAACTCTGCAGCAAGCTATGGTCCTCAGATGGCAGGATCTCAACTGTCTTATCCTGGTGCTTTTCCTGGGGGTCCGGCACAACTCACAGGTCCGCAGCAGAAGAAACTTGATCCCGACTCTATTCCAAGCCCAGTAAGTAATGTAGCACTAATTATTTTATCTTAAACGCACCTGAAATTTACTGTTGTGAAGAAATGACAGTGCTAATACGGTATTATTTCAGTTGGTGAGGTTTTTTTGAAAATTGCACTTACGTGGCTTGGTTCACAAGTTACCTTCCAGTTTTTGCAGATTCTTAATTACGTACAATTTTGTACTCTATGCTGTCAGTTTTGGATAAATTGGTGCATAACAAATTCTAGTACTGAAGAGGCTTCATAATTTTTACCTAACATGAGAAATACCTATGACTCCAAATGGTTTAATAGGAATTCTCAACAGGATTCTTAGTATGACCATGAGCAGTTCTGACGGATTACTTGCTTTCACTGCAGCTTAGCACCTTTCCTTTTCATTCTGGAAAGTGAAGGCTTAAACTTAGCAACAGATAGATGCCCTAATAGGATTTGTGCAAAATACATAAATATATGGACTCTAAAACTGCACTCCTGGAAATGTTGAGAAGTCCCATGTTCAAAAGCTACCTCACAATTTGATTTCAGGAGTTTCCCAGGCAACTAGAATTGTTTGCCTGAGCACCCCTCCAGTTTATACTTTAATATTATACTTAATAAGCTTCATACAGGTTGAAAAGGCTCAGCTGTTGAAGCAAACCCAAACATGCACTGTGGGACAGTGTCTCCCCTTCTTAGAAAGGTGTTAGAGAAAACAAGGTTATAGTTGTGTCCATCTTTCCTTATTAAAGCAGGCTAATTGTTACCCAAAGAAATAGCTAGTCAGATGCAGGCTGTGTTTAACTTCTTTATTGAGAAGAGCTGATAGAAATAGAGGGAGAAAACGTGCTGAGCTCATGGGGAAAAGACATTCTGATGCACACACACTGGTTCTGCCATCATATGAACAGGTCAAAAGGTCCTTGGTGAATCAGGATTCCTGAAGCAGGCTGCATCCTGCAGCTTTGACATAGAACTTTCTACTTAAAAAAAAAAAAAAAGTATTAACCAGACACTGTAAGCTAGCCTGGGTGAAGGACTTTTCCACTTCTCTACTGAGGCAGTATTGCTGTATGGGAAAGAATTTGTTTCCCCAAGATGAGGGAAAAGCATTTGTGTAAAACCTGACACTGTCTAGTAGAGAACAGCCCTGCTTCCTTAAATTGGGATATTCTTTTGCCCTTCTAGAAAATACCTCTATTTGGTTTATCCAGTAATGGTTTTGATGTAAAATTCACAGAATTTTCAAAAAATGCTAGTTGATAGTCACTTAGAGGTTAATGTAACAACTGCCATTGCCTCTGCTTAAAAGCAATTTTCAAGTTAAATGTAACTGAAAACCCTTGTAAAAAAACCTGAAGTGAGTGTATAATTAACAAATTCCTTTAATTGATCAATCATTCATAGTGTTTCAGTATGGTGCTTTTTACATAAGATGGACATAATGGTCTTGCCTAATTAAAAAAAAAAAGGGAAAAAACAAAGGGGGAGAAGGAGGTCTGGCATGAAAGCATGGACTGATGTCTTGTTTCAAGTACACGCGTAGAATAAACAGCCTTGACTATGACAGTGATGTTAAAATAGGTTAAAAGGTTTGTTTAAGCAGCACAGAGAGGATCAAAATGACATGTTTAAAAGAAACACGATCCAGGTCAACGTCTGTAAAGGGCAAAAAGCTAAATCAGAATGAAGAATAAGTATGACCATGTGTATTTCTCTTGTTATATTTACATTATATAATTACATAGTGTTGCCAGATAAATTTACTTCTTATCTGTAGCCATTGTTGATTTATATTTTCTTACATATGTTAGAGGTTGATATGTGCTCTGACAACTTCTATGAAAACTAGCATCTGGGCTTTGTCAACAATTATTTCCAAGAACAATGATATATTTAGGTCAGTTAACTGCAGAATATCATGGCACATTGATCCTTAGCAGAGCTAAGTCTGAAAGTGGTTTGCTTTCTTCATCCAGTAGACCTTTTTAGAGCAAATCCTTTTGCCTTTTAATACAAGAGTTGGCAATAAGCGTACAAGCTAAGGAGGCAGGGAAAAGTAATCAAGCAGAAGATATAACAAGCTCTCTGAGGAATGTATATCTAAACTGCAATACAAAAAATTTATTGAGAAAAATAAAAGTTACAGGCCCCAGATTATTTCCAGAGTGTTAGGAAATACCTCTTGGACAATGATCAATAGACTCTATGTAACTAATTTTGTGTTTTTGTCTCTGTTTGCTTTCCAACAGAGGCTTCTGAACTTCCCTAGCTATTATTAGAAATTCATGTGCAGTGTAAAGCTACAGTTCCATGTGGTACTAGCAGCAGTGGCAAAGCCAGTTTCAGAAATTGATTGTCTCATTCTTTTTGCATTCATGGCTTTTCAGCTACACTCTAAACCAGATTCCTGAAAAGATACCTTTTTTGAGGGAAGAGGAGGAATAATGGTATCATCTCAGTGATCTGGCTTATGGTATGGAACAAAATGCAGCTTTAAATAACTTCATTTATATCCTTCATTTATATCAAACTTCAACAGTGATGAAGGACTGTGCAGAAATGACAGGGGAGGAAGTGCACGGGAGAGGAATTTTTTTAGTAGTAAAGCCAGCTTCATGAGCATCATGACATTACACTGTAAATTGCTCTAAACTAGGCTTCAACCAGAGTAAATCTGTATGTGATCGGAGCTGCCTCACTTTAATGAAAGTTTTCTGTGACTGCTCTCCTTTACTTTGGTTCTAGGAGGAAGCTCACAACATGGTAGTCTGATGTAGAGAATAAAAACGCTGAGCTCCAATTCTGAGATACTACCTAATGGCCAGCAAGGAGGCCGTTTTCTCAGGAGTTTAAATTTCTGCTTTCTAAATGACAGTTCTGAAATACAGCTCAGCTAGCAAGGTCATATATTATGTAGGTTATTGTTTATTTCCTAAACCACTCTATGCCTGGAGCCTAGTTGGGAGAAGAGAGGGCTAACCCCTCCCACTGTTGCAATCTGATCAATTGCCTGTACGTTCATTTATAAACAACATAAACAGCTGGCACAACTGTGATAATACAAAAGATAACCTGCTGTTTGTGGCATCTGAGTAAGGTGGTGCAACCTTGCACCTCAGTTTGATCTGGGAAAATGGAAGGCCAGATTCACTAAGAGTTTATTACACCACCCACTCTCCTGGCTAGCCTATCTTGAAAAGGTCCTCCTAGCTGTCAATATACTTACTCTAAAAACTCATTTATTCACTGTATATAGGTCTTATCCACCCTGACATGTAGTGTTACCCCTGAGTTCCAACAGTCAGCTGCAGTTGTGAATGAGTTACACTGCTCAGCTGTGTGTAGAAGCCTGTATTTTGATAGGTTTATAGCACCTCTGTGTAAGACAATGTCAACAATGTTACTTTATGTAGATGTTAGCATAGATGTTTATGAATGTAATTAAATGCATGGCTTACCTTTCTTATACTATTCTTGCCTCTTATTCATCAGATTCAAGTAATTGAAAATGATAAGGCTTCCAGGGGAGGGCAGATCTATGCTACCAACACAAGAGGACAGGTTCCTCCTCTTGTTACCACAGACTGCGTAATCCAAGACCAAGGTAACTGTCTTTGTACTGATTTGGGAGTCTTCTATATGAAATCAGATTTAAAAAAAAAAAAAGCACTAAATTCTTAAATTTCTCATCTGAAAATGATGCTCCTTGCTCTAAATTGGACATGAAATCAGAAACTCTCTTTAAAGCAAAACAAAAAAAGGGAGGGGGGAGAGAGAAGTGAGAGTTGAATTCTTACATTTTGGTTTAACACCTCCTGTACCCTTCCTGTCTTTTAAAATTAATATGAGTTGTTGAGACTCCTGTTTTCTTTTTAACTTTTTTTTTTATGTTTTAAATTTCAAGTTGAATGTTTTAGGTTCTTCTGAAATTTGAAGAAGCAATGAGACTAACACTATTATGTTTTAAGATAGGAATTTTGGAAAATTCTATTCAAGCAAAAGGGGCAGCGTACAAGCTGTCTACTTGACTTAATTTTTTCCTTTGGCCAATGTATCTGCCTTTGCCTCTGCCTAGAGCCTGAAAGTACAATATTCCATGTGCTGCTCTTGAGAGCAGAGTTAACATTTTAATACAGATTAAATTCATAGTATTGAGTCCGGTATTCACGTAGCAGTGCTTGGATAAACTATATAAAATGTACAAGCATATCAAGACTTTCTGGCATTATGTGAGAAAGAGGTAATGCAGTTCTGATGAACAAATTCCTTTCAGGAAACTGAGCATGGGTGCAGCTTGATGGTTAAAAAAGGAGCAGAAGCAAGCCAGTTTCTGAACTCCTGTTTTCTTTCAGTAGTCTGCAGTGCACAGCAATTTTTCTTTGAGGGAACTGAGCTAAGTGTGCTCCAAGAAGTGGTGTGGTGATTTTAGCACACCGTTTTGCAAGCTAAATGAACATGGTTATTTAAATGCAGGTATACTAGTTTCTGAATCAGAGCTGGCTCATTAGGGCAGTTGTAGCAGTAGGTATTAGTCTGCAGCATTTCATTATTTACAGTGTTGACATTTCCACTGGGGATTTAATCTGTATTATTTTATTTTATGGTCTTAGATACGGTATGTTTCAAACTAATCTCTGTTGAGATTCTTATTGCAAATAATTGTGGTGTTTTTCTTGATATTAAATCTCTTGATATTAAATCTCTGCTTTAAAGTCAAACAGCAAGGAAAGATTTACCCACAGGGAAGGGCAATGAAAGAGGAGAGATGGGCAGAAGTTTGCACAGGAGGCAAAGAAGCAACATGTTTAACTTAGCATATGCACTTGTTGCTTTACGTTGTTTTGATTTTTCTAGTTTGTGTTTGGGACAGGTGGGTTGCTTTTAACATTCTTTCATTCTGCATGCTATGTTGGGTGTTTTAGGCCACGCCAGCCCTCGTTATATCCGATGTACTACCTACTGCTTCCCATCATCTTCAGATATGGCCAAACAGGCTCGCATTCCACTGGCAGCTGTCATTCAGCCTTTTGCTGTTGTTCCACCGAATGAGGTAAGAACTAGCTGAATATTAGTCCTGTGTGGTTTTGTCTACTGAATACTACAAACCTGATTGGATTGGGGTTTTACCTCTGTGAAGGAGTAAGAGAGTAGAGAGGTGGCAGAAGACTATGAGATGCACTTGGGTCATGATACAATTTAAAGGGATAAAAATATTTGTTTAGAAAACGTACAAGAGTGATGGCTGTGTGACCTGAACCGCTAGGTTCCTGGTGTTGCCCCAACTGCTCCTGGTTTATGCCAGCTTTGTCAGTTGGTTGCTCTGCTGGAACTCCATAGGTCTAGGCATAGGCATTAAAAGAGAATGACCGTAAAATCTATTAATTTTAAGATGTGGACTGTTAACGTTTTTAAAATGGCATTTTTTGATTAGTTCTTTAAAAATAATTAATTTTCACAACAGACTGAAAAGATAATGGTATTTTCTATTTGGATGAGTTGAGTCATAGAAAGAAGACTAGTGTAGCCCCCCATTTTTGACACTCATTTGAATGCAATAACCTAATTAGTTCCTTTCTCATTTTACTGTCTCTAATAGCCCTTCATATTCTGAACATATCCCTAGTTCACCTGCAAAGTGTTTCTGCAGATTGACAGTATTCTGTGCTCTTAAAACAGTTACCCAGGTTTTGTGTCACCTCCAAAGGGTTGTATCTGTAGCAGGGTTAAAACTAGTTTTCAAGTGCAGCATTTATGTGCAGCATTTATCTATAGGATCATTCTGTGCTTCATCTTCTGCCTCTTCCATTAAGCAACTTCTAAGTTCTGCAACAAAAGTCTGCAGAATACATTTTCTTTTTGTTTGCTGCACTATTGACTTTCAGAGCACTATTTGATGGGAAAAAAATAGGGATTTCATGAAAGTGGTAGCATGTGATTGTGTCTTCAAAAACGCCTTGTAAAATATGTGCAGAGAAAAACCTAATGAAAATTGCACAGCCTTTCAGCACTTGGTTTTGCAGTCTTTGATTTTTCTTTATTTTATTACTTGTAAATTCTTAGCGATTTTTTTGAAAAATATGTTGGCAAAAAACAGATGTTGTTCTTTATCAGGATGGATAACTTCCAATCCAACAGACCTCAGTAGTTTGAATTAGGAGTATTGTTTTAGCAGGATAGTATGTAGTTATCTTCTCTGTGGTCCACAGGGAAATAGGATGCATTACTTACGGTTCTGCAGATATTGAGTCTCACTATTTATCTGCTAGACAGCAATTTCGGGTTTCATTCCAGTTCCTGAGGAGAATGTGCAGACTTGGCTTGTTGCCCCCCCTGCATTTTCTCCTAGGTGAACTCTGCTGTTGCATCTCCACCCCTTCTCTTTGCCAGCCAACCTTTACCCTTTACTGCCCTTTATCCCAGTTTCTGTGCCCAGGTGGCACTTAGCGATTCTGTTTTCGTGTCAGCCCTTCCTTTGTGTCCCACTTTCAGTCTGCCTCTAGTTATTTGTGATCCCCAGACGTGGTTTCCCTGTCTTCTGCATTGTGTTCAGATAGGGTGATCAATGAGTTGCTAAAACCTAAATTTCTGCTGAATATGTAAATATCTACAAACAGTTGTACTTGGCCAAGTTCTAGAGGATTTTCCCAGGGTTGGCCAAAAGAGGTACTCAGCGACCCACTAGTTCTGAATTGTTAGTGCTTTCGAGCTGTTGGAAAGGTCAGTGGAATTCATTAATCTGTAAAGAGCAGTGTATGTTTCCCCTAGCCTCTTTCTTGGAAGACACTAAAAAAGAACTCTGAAAAATGTCTCTGAAAATTGGCAAAAATCCAGCATGGAAAATTTTAGCATGAACAATTATAGCTTGGTAAAGTTATAAGAACTGAAGAGATGGTGTTGCAGTAGGAACTGCTCGTCAGTCTTAACTGAGGCAGATTTTCCAAGGCTTGCCTGTGCCCTTTATCTTCACTGCTGCTGCCAAAATAAGATCTTGCTTTTAAGATCTAATAAAAATGGTCTTCTGTATGGGATTTATAACTACATTAATTCTGAAAAGCCACTTAATTTGAAAGAACCGTGCGTTTTATAGAGGTAAAATTATAGAGGTAAAATTCAGGGTCTTGTTTGTTTCTGAGTTTCCTAGTGTGATGCATACTGCCTGGAACTAGTCACTGCAAGGCACAGAATGTTCTTCATTTCAGAATATCTAACCTTTAAGTCTATCTGGTTGCCTTTTAAGTGCCTTTTAACAATGCATGCTCATCACGTGCTACAGGGCTCAGTACAAAGTGGGAATCTGCCTAACCCTTTATCTCTTGATAAACGGCATGTTGTACATAGTAACTGTTTAAAATAATATTTGTTTTTCCTAGCTTTTCAATGAATAGTTTGTCTTCATTCATCTTTGTTGCATCTTCAGCTGCAGATGTCTCTGTTTCTACCATTTCTAACACACTCAGAGAACCAGTTCTGTTTGTTTTCAAGGGAGGAGGAAGAAAAGCAATGGCTACAAGGGTTTTGGGGATCATGGATGTGAAATGGTCACACATGGTTTATTCGGCTGGTAGTATGGTTACAAACAGCTGAGAAACTGACCTATCTCACTTGAACTGTAATGACTTCAGCAAATATACACAGTATACATCCATTATGATGCATATTACATACACCATGCTTTTGTGTGTTAGTAAAGCTGTATGAAAATAGCTCTGGGCCCTCAGGGTCATTCAAATCATTAATAGACTTATGAATGTTCCATATATATAATTCTTAATTGGTATTTTGTTTTGATCATTGCTTATAGGTGAGAACAAATTTAAAATTGTATATATAATATATTTGCATTTTCAGTTGTGTTTTGCCATAGAATTCATGTCTGTCTGTTGAGTTGTTTTTTTCCCCCATGCCATTACTGTACTAAGGCAGTTAGAAACAAAGGATTTCAGCACCTCCGAATGGCAGATTCAAGTTCATTAGTCCCTGTGGGTTCTTTTGGGGAAAGCAGAGTGTCTGCACCCGGGGGCTGCTGTCTTATCTTCAGAAGTGTAGTGGGAATGTTAGCATACAAAATGAATAAAAGTGTTTGAACTAAGTCTGGCAAAAAATTGCCAGGAGCTGAGAAATACACAGACTTGAACAGGGATGTCTTTTGAAGACACGTACAACAGATATCTCCATTTCCAGCAAAGAATGGGATGCAAATTGTCCCTGTGGGAGAAAGTAAGAACACAAGTAAAATCACAGTGCTAGATAAAAGTGTTAAATGGAAAGATCTCGTGCATGTCTTTGAATAAGTGTAATGCGTTTTGGTTGTGGAACCCCAAAACAAAGTTTGCCCCTGCAGTGAAAAAGAACAAAATTAGAGAAATGTAGTGGAATGAAAAGATGATGATGCTGTTGCTTTATACCCTGCTAAAAGCTCCCCAGGCAATCGAGACCCGGTAGAACGGTCTGAGAAGTTCCCTAGTGTCTAGAAGTCTGGTGGAAATTCTGATTTGAGAGGACACTAGACCAGTATAAGTTAATATAAAACAAGATATAAAAATATACCTATACCAGTAGGCTGCAATATCAGCCTTCACACCAAGAGAGGAAAGCTCAAATCCACAACCATTGATAGTTGAAAGGGTGAGAAAGATGTAATGCAGCTAAGATGCAGGGTTTCAGGTGCTTACATGTAACCTAGTAAAACTGCACAAAGAAAACTTTCTAGAAAAAACGCTGTAAAAATTTAAGTTGTGAAACCGGCTACACTGAAGAAAAATTCACAAAGAAGGCTTTACTTCAGTAATGTTAAATCACAACATTTAGAGAGAATTTAAGACTTAAGTAGAGACCCTTGAATAGAGGTGGTTCTAGGGTTCTGCTTGATATCCCAAGAACAGCTACCTTAGCAATACTAGGCATATACACTGAGCTTCAGAAGAGCAGAGCAAGTGAAATGGATTTATTCAGTCACACACTCTCTCAAGGGTTACTAAAAATAAAATACAGCCAATCTAGAAATTTATAAACTAGTGAACATTACATGTATGCTATGTATCATTTGAAACAAAGGCTGTTAAAACATTCATGTCTTCCCCCCCCCCCCCAGTGTCTTAACAGCTCTAGACATTTCTGAATCTTATCTTTACCAAGTCCTTATTTAATATTTCTCAAAAGTAACAGTTCATTTTCACTTTCCTGATATGGATGATCTATGGAAAGTATTTTTTTGTTATAGATTGAGAATACAGTATCATTGTTTGACAGAACTTATTTTTAGTCCACTAGTGCTTTAGCAACAGTCTATAAAAATAAACTAGCTCTCACAGTTATCATCATAGACCAAGCCCTACATGAATTTGTTTTGGAGATGTATGAATGTTTCCAGAGCCTGGATAAACCATGTGATCTTGGTTTAACATTTCATACTACTTGCTCGTTAAGAAAGTATTTAATGTTGTAAAAGCAAATATAAATAACTCCAAATAATTATCCATAGCTTTAAATATCTAAATTACTGCCTTCTGTGCTCCTTCGTACTGTTTTCTGTCAAGATTCTCCTCCATGCTCTTTCCTATTTATTTCATTTTTTTTAAAAGAAATACTAATCGGTGGGACTCCAATATTTTACTTTTCATTTTCTCCTCAGTTAATTAACTAGTTAAAAGATAAAACTGGAATGGAATTATTCCTCAGAAATGCTGATGTTAATGAGCTAAAAGCCATTTAACCTTTTGGGGATAGTGAACTTTGATGACCAGTGCAGCTGAGCTGTTTGGAAAGCTATGTTTTTCACCATTTTGGTTGGTTGGTAGGGTTTTCAAGAACAAAGTCAAGTACCAGAGGGTGAATTTTCTTTTAGACACCAAGCCTGCTCCTTCTGATTTTGAATAAGTCATCCAAATGTGAAATAAATAAGAAGAATTAGGGAAATCCTGACACTCTTGCCATCTACCCTGACTCATTGGGAACTCAGGTTTTGCTGTCCATTTTCTGTAGCTAGTAAGAACGGTGAGCAGGCTGTAGCTTTAGTTTGAAGATTATTTTTATTTAAACCTTTATGCAAACCTTTGGTTTGAGGGGAGTGGGGAATGCTTAGTTTGCAGGCAGTATGAATGCATCTTACTCTCCTTTTATTAGGGATGTGTTAAAAAGCACAGACTGTAGAACAGATCCTTGAGGTACTTGCTGATAACATCTACTGACTAAAGCTGACATTTTCCTGTTACCCTTTGATTCCTGTGTTTCATTTAGTGATCTGTTTGCAGGAGGCCCTTCCCCCTTATTGCATGAGAGCTTAGCTAATTGAAGAACTTTTGATGATGGATTCTATCAAAATACTTTTTTCAAAAGAAATACGTTATATCAACTAGGTCATGCTTTTCTGCATAGTTAACTGACTCTTGACAGAACTCAATAGATCTATAGGTCATGGCATCCCTCAAGCCACATCAGCTCTTCCTCTGTATATCCTATTTATCTGTGTGTCTGTCTGTTCTCCTCCATTGTAGTATCTACCAAGTTTTCTGTGGAAGCAGGACTTTCAGATCTAGCTCTGGGATCACTCAGTTGTTCTTTGTAAAGTTTGTTTTTGTATTGCTGCCTTCTTTCCTTTTGAGCACTGGAGCTTGTGTAAGCAATTGGATTTATGTACAGTTAGTAATTTTACACTGTGAGCCTTTTTAGACAGGAATTGTGTGTTTGACAGTAAAATTGTTTGTACTAATAGTAAGTTGATTTTTTTAACTGTGAAAAGATGACTGTTTTAAGAAAACTTTCTGAAGAAAAGGCTCTGAAAGAGAGATTGGTGACACTTTTGCCCTGCTGTCCGCTTTGAAATGTCTCATCCTTCTCAATGTTGGTTTGTAACTTTGTAATCCCCATATGTACTTGGGACTTGACATAAGTGAGATTCCTCTTCATATTCACAACTACTGGAAATGAAGTATCAGAGCTCATTGAATGTTTAATGACCTTTTTCCTTTGTGTAGACTTCGTATGACCCTTTATACCTCAGTTATTAAAAATTGATTAATGTCTGTAGACAATACTGGACTTCTCTCCAGTGTAGGTAACAAAAGCCTCCTCCTTTTGAATGAGTATAGCACAGCAAAAACAGCAGGTGTTTACCAGTAAGAAGATGATATTTTGCTATATCTGAATTTTAAGTCGAACAGATTGCTTTGTATGTTCTGGTCTCTGGATTGTCCAAGATCCAACAGACAATGATTTTGTCAATGTCTTTGGGCACACTATCAAAGTAATGTATGCTAGTCGTCATGTTTTTCTAAGACACAGTGAGAGTAGAAGCCCTGCTTGTGTGATATAACTTAATAGTTAGGACACTTAGTCTGATGATATTTCGTCCTCTAGGAAGGATGGACTGACCACCAAGCTCTTTCCAAGTTTGTACAGAAGAGGTTGTTGCCTCTGTTTAGACTTCCAGGGTTGGAAGTTAGTGGGCTAGAAAGAGAGCATGTGCATCAATACCAGTCTGCAGATTACAGCTAGGCCAGTTAGTTTAGGAATAGGGCCATGCTACTTATCCCTAGCCATTCCTTCCTGTTCTTACAATGGCCTTGGTATTTTTACAACCAATCCATTGTCGAACCATTTGGAACAATCAATCTGTATAGAGACTGTCAGATAGCATACATTTATATCCTGAACTCATTGCTGTATACCACACTGGTAGGTGTGATCCTAAGGACCATTTCTTCAATTTTCCAGATACTAAAATAAAGAAGTTGCAAAGCATCCTTGTTGATGCCTTCATTTGGGAGAGAACCGTGAGATTTCAGTCTCGAAGTTCAAAGTCTGCCTGGGCTATGGAGCAGGATGCTATTTGATATCTTTGTTGCTTTATCAATACAGTTTGTTTTGGTTTTTTTCCTTTGGTTGGTTTGTTTTTGTTTTTAACTAGCTAGTAGCAGGTTAGTGTCTGGAGTGCCTGACTCTCATGCATGCTATGGAGAGCCCAGAACTCACAAGCATCACCATTTCCCTCACCTAGAATTGGAGGCCAGTGCCTGTAAGCTGGGTTTCACAATGCCTAATTTAGAGGTGCATAAATCCTGTATTAGATGAGGCTTTCTTTATGGAGTGCATCCCGTGCTAGTCTGCATTTGGTAATAAAGCATCTGGAATTGGATTGCTTCCCAAGACTTCATCGTCTAGGAGAAGGTTGGGTTTTTCTGTTAGCCTATTGGGCTGCAATTACACTCTGTAACTAGAATTAACTTTCAGAGACAAATTTAGCAAAGGTGTTGGCAGCAGATCTTAATTCATTTTCCTGATTATTTTTTTTTTTATGCCTTTCTGGTTTTAGCATACATTTTAAAATACTCTTAAAGTGCACTTCTAAAAATATTTCTGTAGTGTGTTGTTTCATGCATCATTGTTACTGTAGTAAGGAGGTAATTCTGAAAGAGATGAGGACAGTGACTTGAAAATTTGACATTGATTACAATATGAGTAAGGTTTATATAAGAGTTCCTGGTTAATTTCTTACAAATTTGAAATTTAAACTGGGAAAATGCCTCTATAAAGATACCGTAATTAGTTTCTGATAAGTTGGAGACTGTGTCTGGTCTTCAGAATGGTAATAGCAGAAGAAAAACCTAACTAAGCAACAGTACATATAGAAGGGAAATAAAAAGTAACATTCATATTCGCTTAATTAGCTGGCCAACAATATTGATAATTTGTTTTGCCAACAAAAAATGACACTCAAAGAAAGACTTTGGCTATTGCTAGATACCTCTATAACTCAAAGCAACTGCTTGAATGGCCATTCTGCATGTGTGTTTTCCTCTGTGGACTGCATGTTGCTCTCCTGAAATTATGTTTGTCTCCTCTTATGTACTGCCCAAAGGTGATTGAGCAACAGCGGTAAATTAAAAATTATAAAATGGGGCAAGCTCTAACCTTAAGCTCAGTTACCTTGGAAACTTCACAGAGTCAGAACATGCTGGCATTTAGTAAGTTACGGAGGAAAAGTTTGTGTTTTGCTTTTTAAACTGAAATTGTTTCAGCATTTTCAGTTCATATGTATTTTACTTATCTATATATATTAGTGCAGTATTTCATTTTGATTGCAACCATGTAAAGTGGGTAATTACATGGAAAAATATTTTTTAAAGTTGAATAGGAAGCTTATATTGGGTGAGGAGGTTTTTTTTGTATCAAACAAACATTGAACCAAGTTACATCTGTGGGCCCAATCACAGCAGGCTCTAGTGCTGTCCTATAGAAAAACTGGAGAGACAAACCCTTCTTTTACAGAATGTCCTTTCATTGATTCTGTGGGAAGGGAAGCTCCTCTTCTTGAAGGACAGGAAATAGGTGGAGGGAGCTGCTTTTTCATATGGTGTTTAACAGAATTTGGTAATCTCTGCATGCTAAATAGAGGCATAGAATACCTCCTCAGCCCTACCTAGAGCAAGGAGCAATAGAACAGGTCTGTGCCCTTCCCAAGGTTGCTTAGCTCATAACTCAGTTCCAC
>BJBW01004915.1:178249-201218 GCA_004320125.1 Scolopax mira
CTATAGTTGGCTTGTGAATGTAGCATGACGCTTTAAGTATGCCCAGTGCTTTCTGGTTTCAGTGGAAATAAATTAATTAGCCTTAGAGGCATCTGCACTAATAAACATTGTTCAAGAAGGCCTGCAGGCAAGCATAGGTATCTTATTCACCTCCAATTAAAACACTCTTAAAATTGGATATGCTTTTTTCTAATTAAAGTTCCTTTCTTTAATATGTTTGTGTATACAAAAATAGGAGCAAGAGTTCCTCTTGCAGAAAGTTTTCAGAAATACTAAGTATAAAAACGTATGTAACGCACGCACATCTGTCTGCCCACCTATATATGTGCGTATGTGTATGTATAAAATGAAAAAAACCCACATATTTGGTCTCTAAATTTGATGATAAACCAGACCAATTCCAAAATTTGCTTTTGTTTTTGTTCTTGCTATAAATGTTCTTCTGATGCAGAATTCTATCTAGGAGAAGTGTTGCTTCAGAAATCACTATGCTTGGTTTAGATTTGTATACAAACTCAAAGATTTGTTCCTTAAACCTAGAGCTGCATGTTCTACAAGTGGTTTGGAATTGTTGGAATACTCCAACTATTTGGAGTGTTGCTTGATTGACTATTCTAAGGATCTTCTAGAGCATGTTAGAAATGGTCACAGCTGCGTTTGCATTAAATGGTATTTGATATGCCAATTTATCCTTTATCTTTGCATGTTATAGGCGGGGCCTGTATAAATCCAAACCGTGGTCTTGGATTTATCATTTATTTCACAATTTTGAAAATTTTTATGTGAGGGTAAACCAACGTGGATGTGACTGTTCTGCACAAGTAAGAGACCTGGCCTGTCAAAAAGTCAGTAGTATTTGGAGCCCAAATTCTGTCTGCTCTTTTGAAGATCCTCTAGAGCACTTCTGCAGTGATCTGCAAAAAATAAAAATTTTGCCTGAATGAGGTGTCCTTAAGAGTTCTATTCTGTAAAATATGTTGCTAAATATCTTTTTTGTTCTGTGCTACATGAATTTCGAGCCAGACAGAAAACAAATCACCGAAAATCAAACTTCTGTTTTCATTGTGAAACTCCTGTGATCAATAAAGCTAGACACCCTCGCTTGTAATTATTACCTACCAATTTTTGTGGAGAGGCCTGCTAAACCCTGTCTGTCTTACTTTTCAATGGTTTTACAGCTAGTGTAATAATCATGCCTAAAAATCTCACCCAAGAACTGCAGTGCTGGACCATCTGCGATACAGATATGTGGGAAGTGGAGCTGTGCATTACTGCAGGCATGAATCCGAGACCTCTCGTGTGCATATCGCCCTCAAGGGTGCTAACAGGAAGTGGGGGGGGGATGACATGACAACAACACTGTCCTAGGGTAGTTTTGTCTGTCTCTTACACCTTCCCTTGTTCCCTTCTTGTGCCTGTGTCACTGCACCAGCACATCCCACTCTTGCTAGGATGAATATAGACTGGGCTGACAGTCTTACTTTAAAACAATCAGGTCTCAAGCGCTAACGTTTTGAAAGTCTATTGTTCAGCGCAGTTTCTTGATGATCCAATGTCATGCTGCTGCTGCTTATATCATCAGTTAATCCTGGCTGCTGACCTTCACTTGAGATACAGCATGTCCGTACATCCAAATAACAGTCAGCACTTCAAAGCTGAGAAGTGCTGGGGAGCGCTGACTTGTTAACACTTGGTATTCCTGGTCTGCAATTATGACTGGGATAAGTTGCCTCTCCTAAACATGGATAGTACACTTCTTTCCTTTGTTTTCCCCCTGCCCCCTCCCCACCACCTGTATGATACAGAAGTTCTTAAAGTATGCTGACTAATTTTGGTGTTTCTTTACATCAACACTTTATCATTATTACATGTATTTTACCTCCATCCTCAAACTTTTAAAAATCCTCCTCAATATTGAGTACAGTCTTCATGCTGCCAGTCCTATTCTGTTATTTGCAATACTCCCCTTAAAAAGGGAACGCCAAGTAAGGATTTCAAGGATAGCCTGAGGTATTACCCACTGAAATCACTAGTGGGTTTTCTCTTTATTGTAATACACCCTGGATCATATCCCTTCTGCATTGTCAACTTGAAATTCAGCTGCCATGCCATGATACTACACAGGTGAACGTTCAGCCTAGGTCTGGAGGGGTTTGGAGCTAGAAGGTTTGAACGTGCCTCTTGCATTTTCTTGAACTGAGTTGAAATCGGGATAGAGCCAAGAGACGCTGCGTTATGTGGTTGATGCTTCAGCAGCGTTGCAGTTATCCCAAGCAAACAAGGAAACAGATGAAAAAGGACTGTGTTACGAAAAATACTTGAACCTGCTGTGAAAGGAGATAGTCTGAATTGGCTTGAGTCATCAGCTGAGGAAGCTGACAGTGTTCAACATCTAAAAACCAAGAATAGGCAAAATAATTTCTATCTTCAGAGGGAATGGCTTCTGATAAAAGACAGGAGGAGCATCACAAAGGGAAATACTTTCTTGACATTTTAATGTGAATCTGTAAAGCAACTCAAAGCCAAGGGATTATTTGTAGACTGGTTAATCTTTCTCAAAAGCAATCTATGATGATATAATAAAAGAAAACAAACCCCTTCAACAGTCCTAGGAAACAGAGACAGTTTGGTTCATGACCTAGTGTTTTTCCCAACGTTTCAAAATTCTCTTTGATTATCCAGATGAGTTTTTTCCTCATCTTTTTGCTGTTGTAATTAAGTAAGATTTACTTGGGGCAGTATTACCCCAACAACAGCCTCTGGTTGGTTACTTGGTCAACAGCCTCTGTTAATTAGAAAGTTCTATTGTATAGCAATCTTTAAATTTTCAAGTGAATATTTTAATACTTAGACTTGCATGATGTCAGTGTAAATAATAACTCTAGAAACACTGCCTTTCTGAATTTGTTGCCCTGGCAAACTAAACAGCTTGTCTGTTTAATGAACTGTCTGGATGAAGTTGGTGGGTTTAGTGGCTTTTGTTCTGGTAACAGCTGTGCAAATATAGTGTCCAGTGTTTGCTGTAGATCAGAAGTATAGAATATTTTACTTGCTGTAGTACTACTGATAATGGAGTATGATTATAAGGAATTTTAAGATATAATGGAAGGCGTCAGGAGTTACGTATCTGTGTAGCTCTCCAAACCTGTGAGATACTCTTTCTTTGAAACAAATAGCCCTTGTCTAAAGACATCCTGAAATCTTTGATCCCCTAAATCTGGGTGTTTCATAGGGTGTGTTTTCAGAATTGTTTGCCCCTGAGATAATCTGTAGTTAAAAACGCAGCTTGTCATGTGTATTGTACAGTGTTCCATTGTGTAGAGTGTCTTCTAGTGGTAATGTTCTTCAAAAGTGTATAGAACAACTGAGTCCTCCTCTTCTGGGGATAAGAAGGGGTGTGATCTAACTTAGATCAACTAATTTAACTTAAAGCTACACTCATTGAAAAAAATTGTGCTTTTGGATGTAGCCAGACTTCACGAGCTGTGTTGGGCCTCTCTTCAATATGCTAGCATTCCTGTTGTTTCAGTACTGTTGTGTTAAATGCACCTAAATAATGACAGAATCAAGCTAAGGGCAAAAACATAGCTCCTAGTGTAGACATGTCACTGTACTGATAGGGTCTATGACAAGGAGTGAATAGGAATATGCCTTAGCTGTGGTAGGAAGGAAAAGGCAAAGATAAGGTGTGGTGTCATCACACGTGGACATTTGTCTTTCAGCTACAAAATGTTTTCTTGCAGCTCAGTCTGCGTGTCAGGCTGGCAATGAAAACAGATGCTGTATATATTTTATTTTGTTGTGTGATAAATGGCTAGTTTTCTTCAGTGTTTGTGTATTCCTCTCTTGTTCTTCAGAAACTCTCAGGATTTTTCTCATTAGAATGCCTTCCCAGAGGTGTACCATGATGAGCTTCATCACAGTCCTTACTCCTACACTTATAATTTCCAGCTGTGGCCCTGATCCTGCAGTATGAATATGGTGATACTTTGCAGGCATCCCAAGGAACCCTCAGGAGTGTGTCAGGCTTCAGTTTTATAGCAAGAAATAGTACTCCAGCTCTCTCAGACTTTAAAGCACAGGTTACGGTCCCTTTGGAAATTTTTATGAATGTATTTAATCTTGGAGCTGTGCCACCAGTGTCTATCTATTGCTTTGTGATCTTGTTCTGACTCCTGAGGGATGTTCTTGCCTGAAATATTTCCAAAATAAAACTCTTGCTATCCCAGCTATATTTGGACTTACAGTGGGATAAGTTATGGTTTATCAGATAAGCTTTCAGGACTTGCACTCCAGCAGGACCCTGAGGTTCCACAGAAGGGAAAGCTCATGCAGGTCTCCTACAGCATTTCCCGTCTCTTCTGCCCACTCCTTCTTTGCTTTAAATTAAAACTATAGTCTTCTGCCTCTTTCAGCTTACATAAAAGGAAACCCTTTTATTTGTCCCATTCAGATTTAAGCTGACAAGTATTATTCAGTCATTGGTTTTGAGAAATATTTGTGTTTTGATAGTGCTGGAATGCCACCAATCAATACGTAAGTGTTCCTTTTTGTGAGATCTGTCTCAGTGCTCGAATAGGTGGTCCAAATAGGCAAATTGGACAAAGGTTTGTGAAGAGATGAGGGGGAGCAGAAGTGTAAGTGAGAAGTCCACAAGTCTAGCAAATGTCCAAATAGTTATGGTAGATAACTAACTTGATTCACTTATTGGTGGAGATCTAAGAGAGGAGAGAAAGAAAATGCTGATACTTTATAGATGAAAAGGAAAAAGAAGGAGTATTGCATTTGTTTAAAAAACAAACAAACAACACTGAAATTTTTTTTTAACTTATTTTGTCTTACTTTCCTGCTTCTGTGGGAATTTGCCACTGATTTCCATGGGACTATAAACTGGCCTCTGCTTTATCTTCTGGTGCACAGTGACATCTACAGAGAATGGAGCACATCAAACAAGACTTTCCCATTTAGTACCCTGTCTTTTTATGACGGTTTATCTTTTATATATTCTTTAGTTTAAACTTAATACTTTATTTTATGCTTTTTAATGCATCCAGAGTATTATTTACTTTTGTACATTCCCCTGGAGATTTACCTTTTTTTTAAAACAAACTTACTTCACCCTGTCATAAGTTATTTTGACAGTTGAAAATGCAATAGCATTTTACACACCCAAAGAGAAATTAGTTTCCCTTGATGAGTAGAAGGTCTGCCCTGGAAGATTTCAGCTTTTCTGAGGTAAAGTTTCTTTCACAACTATGTTGTGCACATCAAGAAGTGGGGCGTTGGTGCTTATTGTCTGCGTGCTTATTCTGAAATACAGATAGTTTTATTATTAGATGTGTTGATTATTGATGTAATGTTTTAAAGTATTTAAAGAAAATACTAAAATGCAAATGTCATATAATTACAAAAAATTCCAAAGGAATAAATCAACAAAGGTAAACACAGGGCTTTTTTTCAGGATTTTTCTTTGTGAGAATGTAATTCTGGGTAATTGTCTTGCATGCATTTTTGGTTGGTTTTGCCTTTTTTTTTTTTTTTTTTTTTTTCTTAAGTTCCTGTAAGCTCATTAGGAAGAAAAAAGAAGCTAGCTTCTACATATGATTTTATTGGTGTCTCATCCTTTATTTCTCTGGGCAGGAGAAAACAGAATCCAGCCTAGTATATGTTTACAGAACATTGCTACTATTTTCTTAAGACCTGGGCGCACATTTTAACCTCATGCTCTACGTATAGTCTTGGTAACCTGAAGACAATTATTTAATATATAAAGTTGAATGTGCAGGTAAATCTTTGCAAACATAACCCCCTAGACTACCGAGGCTCTAACCCCACAATTTAAAATGGACTTTGTAGGAAGTAATTTTTTTAAAAGAAACTTAAAGGGAGGGGAAGACTAAAATTTTCACTCCAAATATGAAAAGACAAGGAAAAAACAATTATTTTTATTTCTGCTGTCTTTCACAAGGTAATTTATTAAGTATGTGTAAGAATGGAGACACCTAGGCTCTGAGCTTCATGGCATTTATTTTTGATTGTTCATGCTTTTAATGTAAAGGGCTTAATTTTGGTGCTTCAAGATATGATCATATGGGGGTAATTTTTCTTTGCTCTTGGATGATATTAAAAATATCAAACCAACATTCAGAATTATTCAATCAACATGTATAAATGCATCCGGATTTGTTCTAGTCTTTTTTTCCCCCCTACCAGGTCAGATACTGTAATAATATTAACTGCAAACCAGATCCAGGCCTCATTAAACTAATACAGCAGAATGATAATTAGAAAATTGCCAAGTAATGAACAAAACCCAGAAGTTTTTAAAACTTATTAAGAGATTGTGGCTGATGAGCAGGTTTTATAGCCAAGGCTTTCATGTCTGAAAAATGACCCTGATAGTTTGCCAGCTGACATTATTGGTTAATTTGTGTTAAACTAAGTTTTTGTAGAAGAAAGAACACAAAGTAGAATAATATCTTAGTGGAGCAGGAGGGAGCACTTAAAACTCATGTAGTAAAAATCTATTCTTATGTATAAAATCCTTGGCAAAAAGCATTAAACCCTTTGGAGAAATAAATGAGTAAAATAGTCTCTGTAAAATATAAACAAACAATAAAATATATGTAGGCAGTGAATGCTAGAAGGACATGAATGATTTTCTATGTATTCAAAGACTCTCATGCCTCAATAAAAAATAAAATGCATAACAGATAAAGTATTTCCATTCCTTAAGAAGAGACAGAATAATATTTTAAAAAGTGAATATGCAGGTGGTAAAATTTGAGCATTTAAAGGCTTTCAGCATTTTTCTCTTTTAGAGATCTGTTACATGTCCAAACTCTGGATTTCTTTTCTTATTCTTCTGTTCAGAGTTTTTTCAGTCTGGACTGAAGGCAGTAAGAAAAATTACAAAACAGAGTTTCACAAATAATTAAGCAAACTTTGGCTTTTATAGTGGTTTCGAGTATGACTTTTCTAGCATGCAGTATAATCACAGGAATCTTTCAATTGCTGCACAGTTATTACTGAAAGAGACATCTGGAAAATATCTTCCATTAGCTGTGGTGTTTGGCAGAGGCTATAAGCAAGCATGGTCAGTGTAATTAAACTGACAAGTGCTTGAGATACTCTATTTGTTTGCTGTATGTACTTCCCTTCAATAAATATTGAAATAGTCAATTCTAAATCTCCTACTCTAGCTGGAGACCCTGACAACATTTAAACATCAGTATAGTCTGATGTAGCATGGCAGCATTGGGGTGGCAGCATTTATACAAAATATTAGAAGCTAGCCTAGCAAATACCTATTCGATAGACCATTTGCAACAGAGGAACAGCAATAGGTTTCTTCAGGAAAAATTTCATCTGACAGAGAAGGCAAAATACCTGACTCCAGCAGATTTCTCCTAGTGATCTGTAAAACTCTTTGCTGCAGAAAATCAGCCCGGGGCTCTAAACGACCAGTGCCTTCAAAACTTTGTAGGCTTTTAGTGTGAGTTCTTACTCTCTTTCTGATCAATGTCAGAATACGGCCTGTGAACTTGTAAATTTAGCCCCTTTAGGGGATCAGTGGGCTTGAGCCAACCATATTGCAGATCTTGGGTAAATGCTGAACAACAAATGATCTCTTGATCAGGTGATCTCTAATGAGTAAGTCTAAGCAGTAGCTTTCTAGCTCACTGTATTTGGTTTCAAGTATGCATTAGTTTTTATAATTTCATCTACCTTTTCATCTAGACACCTCTTTATGTTGTAAACCATGGTGAGACTGGACCAATCCGATGCAACCGGTGCAAGGCTTATATGTGTCCCTTCATGCAGTTTATTGAAGGTGGAAGAAGATACCAGTGTGGATTTTGCAGTTGTATAAATGATGGTAAGTGATGTTTTTCTGATCTGTGATTCATACAGGTTCCATAAAATGAAAAAGAAATCATATTCCTAAAATTATTTTCTTGACTTGCTGACTTGATGAGTAAATAATTTAGTGAGATGCAGTAACTAGGCCTAGTTCACAAATAAAAAAATACTATTCAATAAAAATAGCCTCAGTACTGTGTAAAAAGGAAATGTATGAAAAATAATGCTGACTCATGAAGTTTAGTCTGATACAATCAAAACTTAATTTAAAAATACTATGTCAGCATAGGATACAAAGCTGCTTTTATTGCTAACTCAAAGCAACTATTGTGTGGAAAAAATTAATTTCTTTAAGAAATCTAAATGTCCAGCAAGAACCAAACGTTTAGAACCATGTTAGCCTAGTCTTGTCCGTGACTGTAGATGCAATGGTTAAATAACCTATTAATCTTACTGTGACAAGTGTTGGTTTTCACAGAAGATACCATGCCATATTTGTTCAAGTGTGCTGCATGTGACTCATAACTGTTCTTGTGCTCTTGGCTAAATCCCAAATCTTTGCCTGAACTAGCCTTTCTAGACATTTGTATCAAGTTGGATTTCCTCAGCTGTATCACAGCAGTGTAGTACTTTCCCTAATACAGTAATCTTTTCAACTCTGAAACGTGAACCTTGACAGAATCGTTCCAATTTCTTTTCTGCCTGACTCTCAAGCGTTTGTGCAAGCATAGCAGATAACCAATTTCATAGTTTGTTAGCAATTTAAACTCTCATAAAGAGAAACTTAAATGCATTGCGAATATTTTAAGAAAGACATTTAAGTTGCAGTGTCAGTTTTAAATCATGCTTTGTATTACTACAGTGTCTTTTATCCAAGCCAGAAAGCACTTAAAAAAAAACTTTAATGAGGACTAAAAATGGCCAACAGACTAGATAGCTATTCCCCCACTCACACACACATACACTTTATGTAGGCAAAAATGTGAAAAATAAGCATTCTAAATATATATTGATTGAGGAAAGAGGAGCTTAAATCTGGAGGTGACTCTTCCCCGGTGTGGCTCTAACCGTTAGATTAGTATTTAAATGGATGGTGGCAAAGCACTTGATTTCTTAATGCTTTGGAGTTCTGCACCTTTTATCTGCAGCTGCAGGAGGTTCCCAATGCAATGAACACAGTGCACTTTGCTGTACAGTAGGCCAGGGTTTGGAACCTTGCAGAGGTGTTTTCAGTGAGGTGGTATTTTTGTACAAAGCAGTTACAGGATTGAGGAAGAGTGCTGTCCCTCTGCAGAATTCTGACTGGTGGTTTGAATTAAACCTTGAGTAGACTGTATCTGCTAATAAAATAGTCACTGTTAAGTCTGTATTCTGATATTCTGAGGGTAACAAGCTCTTGCCTGTAGAAATGACCTGGATCAGTCTTACCTACTGAAGCTTGGCAGTGTAGAAGTGAGAGAATATGCTCCAAACAAAAATGGAGCTGGCATTACTAGAATGTTGTGGGGTTTTGTTTGGTTGGGTTGGTTGGTTTTTTTTTAAGCCAATGTGGGGGAAAAACCCCACCATTGCAACCTGGGTAAGTGTTTAAACTCTTCCCTTGATCAGTAACAGAGGAGCCTACGTTAGTGCACTGTATCTGTTGAAAACAGTTGTTGAGTTGGTTTCCCCCTCCCTGAAATATAAACAATTTTGCCTGTTCTTGTGTTGGTTTATAGTCCCTCCATTCTTCTTTCAACATCTGGACCACATTGGCCGACGGGTAGACCACTATGAAAGGCCTGAGCTGTCTCTGGGATCTTATGAATATGTTGCTACTTTGGATTATTGCCGAGTGAGTATTTCCAGTGTGCAAACTAATTGACTATTTTCTGTTCAAAACGAACAGCATCCTTTAAACACTTACAGTAGAGTAAATGCACTTGTAAGCTGAATATCAGAGTCCAGGAACATTCTAGAAGATACAGATAGATGCAGAGAACTTAGGCTTACAACATTTTGTACTTTCGTGCTGCAGGATATGACTAGTAAGAATAACAAATAGCAAAATCACAGGATGTCAGTTTTTAACTGGGGTGTTCATTTGACCCTATATAGCATGTTGCACTGTTAAGAGGATATAATTGAAATTCCAATGCACTTCAGATGCATGTCTTCTACTGATTTTTAAGACAGACACCTAAGTTGCCTTCCCAATATTGAAAACCGTAGCAAGTGAATTTGACTTTATAATCCTTTCCTGGAAAGAGTGGGTTTCGTATTCTGACCACTGAGTAATTTGCAGTGGAATGGTTTCTCTCTCCTAATATTAACTCATTGGAGACCTTAATCCAAAGCCCACCTAAGCCACCGTAAGTAATTGTAGTTTTTTTTATTAGGGAACTGTATCTGATACGTCTGAAAGCTTAAATTACTTAAACTTTTCAAACTAGCTCATTTTGCAAAACTACAAGTATGACTCCATCTGTCTACAGCATGAACATATTCTTCTGTTCTTGGCAGAATTTTCTTCCTGTGAGTGGAACTGAGGTCATGATAAGTTTAGGAAGGGCAACTGGATCCTACAAAGGCTTGAAGTAGGTACCAGAAATTTCCTCAGACCATCAAATTATTGCTCATATGAAGAAAACAAACAGGTTTAAGTCTCTTTTTCTCACAAGGGTACCGCTCCAAAATCCAGTAAAATCTGAGATGACCTATATTGATTTTATTGAAATCTAGGTTAAACCCCAGAACAGGAGAAAAATGTAGTGAGGCATTACAGAAAGACAGTGCGGGATCCTCGGTGCGCATCCAGTGTAGCTTCATCAAATTCAGTTAAGCTTTGCTGATTTCTGGCAGGCAGACTTTGAGAACTCCTGTGGACTGAGTGGCTCTCTGCCACTGGCAGAGTTCTTTTTCTCTGCCCCCACGTGTAACCCTGTGTGAGGCAGCCATCATCACAATGCATCTTTCACTGCAATATAGCTTAAATCAGGGAGTTTCCTTGGTAAGTCATCCAGTTGATGGTTTGTTGTCTTGTTGCAAAGACACATTCATAGACTTTACTAGAGTGTTACCAAAAAAGAAGTCTCTTACAAAATTAACACACTGGAAATGCCAGGTCATTAAATTTTACAGAAGTTAACATTATTTTGTAATTAGTTTTTCATTTTGCTCCAAGTTGCACAGGATTAATTTTTTAAAAATCCAGTTTAAGACCAGAACTGAAAAGTCATTTCCTTTTGTGCTTATCAAATGACAAGGATGAACAGCTACAAAAAATGTTAATAAATAACAGCTGTTTTGTGTTATTGCACTCCTGCTAAGCGGATGTGGCAAGAGTCCTCATTTCTACCATATATTTGTCAGAAATTACACAGGGATTCTTTATAAATGGTGATGTGATACAAGAGTTTAGAAGTAGAGCTTGATGCAGTTTTTGAAACTAGAATCCAAGTACAATAACAAAACAGATTTTTAAAATATTGCCTGGTTTTAGTTTGCAGGAATTAATCCTGCTTTACATGATTACAATGAAGTGAGATCAAGGGTATAATGTTTAGTTTAAAGTGTGCCAGGGACTATACATAAGTCGTAATTCAAGAGTTAGATCATTTTTGTCTTAAATGGATTTTTCTGAGGTTTAGTTTAACAATATAATTTGTTGAATTAAGTGGTTAAGTGGTCAGAACTGTGTGTATGAAGATAGTGAAACGGTGTAACAGAAAATCTGTTCTACCAAGTAAAGGCCACTACTTATCTTAATGGGAATTAAGAAAACTGATTTTAGGGAGTATGATGATTACTGTTGCTATGTTCACTTTATATAATTTTTTTCCTGGGTACATCTCTAAGTATTATATTCTTTTATTTGGAAACAAAAATCTTTCGTCTTTTTCTTACTTACAGAAACTCATGTCAGTAGTGTATGTCATGATATATATGCCACTTACATTATGAAAAAGAGGAATTTCCAAAGGAATCCATACCAGCCCAAGTGACTGCTGTGTATAAAGCAGTTACATAAATTGAATGTTCCACACTCATGCTTTGATTATCTTACAGACAGTTGGCTTATTCCTGAAAGTACAGTTCAGCTGACCAGAATACATTGGAGCATGAGCTAGCAAGACAGATAGGATGCAAATGTTCTGCACTTAAGTACTGCTAAAAACTGAGTTTCTTTAATTCTGGTTTAGTAGCAAAGTTTTATTTTCTGTTTCTAGATTGCTTGAAAATCATTTAACAGTTGCTAGAGGCAAACACTAACAAAAACTGAATTTAAACATTCACATTAACAGAATGGTATTGAATATTGATAGAGGGAATGCAAAACCAGTATGCGTACAGAAAAAAGCCAAAAGGCAGCTTTGTTTAAACACTTGAATTCCAGCAGAAAATGTGTTTGTTTCATCTTATATAATAAACTGTCACTCTTTACATATTTTATTCCATTAGGATGCTATTTTCCAGTAATCATGTTGTATTCTGAGGGTGGACTTTACCCAATACGTGTCAGCTTTTTGCAGTAGTTCCTATTAATGATCCATAGCGATTCTCTGAACGTACAGTACTGAGCACTGTATTTAGATTGCCTTAGGGTACCAGGTTTAAATTATCTTGATATAACAGGACATTGTCTAATTTTCTCTGCAGAACAACAAGCCTCCAAAGCCACCAGCTTATATCTTCATGATTGACGTATCCTACAGAAACATAAACAGTGGCCTGGTTAAACTCATATGTGATGAACTGAAGACTCTGCTAGATAAACTTCCAAGGTAAAGAAACCTGTGCTTTGCTTAGCTGACTACGCAGCAGTTTTCATGCAGCTTTGCATGTTGAGAGGTAAAAAAAAATCTACAGAAAATGTCAAAATTTACAGTAGAAGCATTTTTGGCATGTTAGTGACCAAATTTTAATTTTAACACTGCTGGCAGTTCTTAAACTTTGTCTGGGCTTACTATATGAATGGAAAAAATCTGTTCTACTAATTTGACATGTAGCTTGCATTCTTTTCCTTTCTTGTAGTGAACTCTAGTGGTATTATCAGCGAAGTCCCAGCTTGTAGTTTTGACTTTACTTGCTGTAGTCTGTTTACTGCAATGCTGCTTTTCTCATTAAATTAAACAGGGAAATATCAAAACCAGAACACTCAAGAATGGTAAGTCTCTCTAAAGCTACAGTGTTGGTGACTTGTATCTTCAGCTTTTATTGTTAATTATCAAAACTTGTAAAGCTTCTTGCTTTGTCATGAGACTTTTCTGTCCCAGTGTGTAGCTGAGAGGAGAACAAATCTTGTAGGCAACAACCCTTTTATGAAATACAGCACATTTCCTTTGTGAACATTAAGCACACAGTAGTAGTATTACTACTGATCGGTATTAATGACAGTATTATTTAGTACAGTTTTAGCATAGTATGTTAGTATAGTTTTCATCAGTGTTTAAATAATGTAGACACCAATAGTTAAATGAGAGCAGTGAAAGACTGAGAAATTAAGTAGACAAGACATTTCTCAGAATCGAGAAGCATTGAAGAACATACAGAAAGAAAATGCATTCCAAATAACAATAATTGCAGAGGGAGAACAGATTTAAGAAAGAGCAAAGTGAGGAACAGTGGGAGAGGAGATCCTTGAGATAATCTGGGAAATGTTAAAAATCTTTTATCATATGTCCTTCTGGGATCTGATTCCCAGTCCAGGGTGAGGGGTTAGTTTGTCAGATGCCCATGTAAGGCCATCTCTCAAGTACTTTGTCATTAAAGATTGTACTAGAGACACAAGTGTTTGATATTATCCTGAACATACCTCAGAGCTTTCCGTCAGGATTGGTCATCACTCTGAAGATAATAAAAGGCACGAGTGTAGTAACAAAAAGCAGTTGGCAGTTTAGAAACACCTAGGCTTGAATAGGGAAAGTTGAGGAAGAAAGAAAGCAACTATATCTACACCACGACAAAAAGACACTTCTCCTCACCAGCACTCTGCAAAGATCTGCTGCTAAAAAATTTCTTTGCAGTATTCATGTCCCCTGAAAAAAGCAATAAAAAATATAAAGAAAGGGCAGGCCCTTCAGTTTCTTAGGCTCGTCTGTTGTCTTTAAACAATATTAATAATAATTAAAAAAAAAAGTAATGCATTCCACACAAATTTGTGGTGAATCTTTTATTTGGCTGCTGAGACACAAAGGTCAATGGATGTTCATTTTCTGTTGCTGGATAAAGACACCTGCAAAAATGTTGTGCTGTTGCTGCACGAGGTGAAAGCCTTGTGCTGGGAATTCATCCGCTGCTTAGATCTGTAAGAGCAAAGGCCTGGGGGGAACAGAGCAACGTTTGGCACAGAGAGGCCATTGGCGTGTGCCACTTCACTGGGCAGTGAGGAGATAGCAAAGAGAGGATTTCAAAGTAGATGGCTCAAGACCTGGTGTTAAGAATTTTGTGGTTTTTTAGACTTGAAGTACAGCTGAAAACACAGTATTTGTTTGCTTGAAATTTTAGAGCAGGCATACAGAGAAACTTATTTGTAGACGTTGTGTTTGTGAGCATAGAAAATCAGGTTAACTAGTTATGCAAAAATGATTTTTAGGTGCATAATTAAAAACCTCACATTTGAGTGTATTTCTTTACATCTGATTCAGACATCTCATTCTGAGACTTTAAAAAAGACACTATTGGGTGTGATCTACACAGGCAATCAGCTGCTTCATTCACAGCTGATCTTTAAAACTGTGACAGAAGAAATTGGATGAAGTCTGGCAGTACAGACTGCCGCAGGTAAGAGCAATACCTGGAAAAATTGTCCCAAATACCCTTTATGCAACATATTTGGGACTATTAGGATGATGTGGATTCTTCTCTTTGAAGTAGGAAAGTGCTGTATGTGCAGAAGGTTAATAATGCTGCATCCTCATCAAGCTCCTGAATGTTCCCCATTAATCATTTTACTAAGAAAAAGTGGTCTGTGTGCTGGGAGTGGTTAGAAATTTGCATTCAGGAATGAGGCATCTGTTTGAGTATCGTGGAGGAATTATTTAAAATGCTTCTTTATGGAGTATCTGCAATGTAGAATATTGATTTGGTTTAGATCAAAGTAGCCCCTTTCTCACCCAGCTGTGTTCTCATAAAACATGAATGGTAGATTAACATTCTAAACTGACATGAGGGGTAAAGATTGTAGACAAGAAAATTATTTCTCTCCCAAGCTTTCAGTTCAGTGACAATTTTTAAAAATTTTTTGCTCTGAAGGCAAACAGAATTGATAGCCAGGATAAAAGTTGAGTGGTTTTTTTCTATTTGCTGTTAAAAAAAAAAAAAAGCAAGAATTGCAATAAAAGTATATTTGTGTTTTCTCTTCTGTATTTTGACTTTTGATTCCGCAAGCATTTGTGAAGTCATGAAATGAAATCTGTGGGTCGCAGTGGAGTGGGATGGAGGCCTTGACATTGATTATGGTGGGTCAAAGGCTTTACACTGCTTAAGAGGATAAATATTTTCAAACTCTGGCTGCTTTACTGTGGTGAGAGCTCAGGGTGACTGTTAATACTCCTTTGTTCCTTCAGAGGTTAGAGGAAAGGATAAGTAGTAGATTTTTTGCCCTGAGGGGGTAGTAATTGGAAATACTATGGTATGGCTCAGTTATTAAATTCTTTTGGTGTGATAGTAATATCTGTAGGAGTCTGGGTACATTATGGTATCCTGTCTGTTGATCAGCATATTTCTTTGTGTTATATTTTTTACAATTGTAATAACCTCCCATGAGTGACTTATTTCATAAACTAAAGAAAATAAAATGAGCTCAGCTATTTCTGTGGTTCCTGTTGCTGCAGCCTCAGAGACCTTTGTGGTGCATAGTTCTACGTCTGGTGAGATTAAACAGTAATTCTTGCTGTCTTCCTGATACAAATGGAAATTGAGGCATAGAGAAATTAAATAATTTCCTCTCAGGTTATAAAATAAATCAGTGGTGTAGCTGGGATTTCCAAGTTTCAGTACAGTGAATATGAAAGCTGGTTTTGTGACACCTCACCACAAGCACCTGTGCTGTACAGAGCCCTGCAGTAACTGCAAGTGCCACGGGCTTCCTCCCTGGCAGTTTTTATGCTGGAGGCTTGGTTTGCCATTTCTGAGAGAAAGACCCTGCTGCAAGAAAGTGCTATTTTGTTAGTAATTTTTTAATAGGATTGCCTTTTAGGGAAAAGCTCACTAACTTTAGGACTGCAAACCTGTTAAGGGTCTAACTAATGGCAGAGTGGGCTCCTGCTTGGAGGAGCTACCTCTACAACAGCAGAGCCTGAGCCTGCTGCGGGCAGCGTTCCTGCAGGCGTAGCCCCCAGAGCAGGGCGCTGGCTTTGGGTGCCCTGGGACCCAATTTCAAGCAGGAAATTGTCCCACCAAAGTCACCAGACACTATTCTTACTAGGTATCAATCATTAGTGTCACCGAATTACACTGTATTCTAAATAAAGCTGATTTTCTGATTGTATCTTGTAACTAATTGTTCTGTTCTCTTTTTTCCATGTTTTGAGGACAACACGGTTTATTCTTTATCTTAGGGACTTTTGACTGCTTGGATAGGATGCGTGTAAATATGTATTTTTTAACAAAGTAAATAGTACAGCAGTTAAATTTATCAGGGTGTTTTAATTTGACCTGAGGCAAAGATTACATCTGCTTGGTTTTGTGTGCTTTGTTGCTCTCAGCACAGATAATGATCTGAAAGCAGTCTTGCGTTTCAAAGGAATGCTTTTATTGCAAAGTCAGAAATTCAGATTTATAACCAGTTGTTTTTGTTTTTCTTACAGAGAAGAGCAAGAAGAATCCTCAGCCATTCGAGTTGGTTTTGTCACTTATAACAAAGTCCTCCACTTCTTTAACGTAAAAAGCAGCTTAGCTCAGCCTCAGATGATGGTGGTCTCAGATGTTGGAGAAGTTTTTGTTCCTTTGCTGGATGGTTTCCTTGTCAATTTTCAGGAATCACGATCTGTTGTTATCAAGTAAAGTATAATTATTCCCTCATTCCCCTAGAATAAGATCTGAATGCTTATGATATGCATTACACCTTCTAGTCAGTTGTGTTTCTGGGTTTGGGGTGTACATGGACTTCTTGAAATAATTCAGAAGCTGCAGATGCTTCAAGCCATGTATTTCCACCATGAAGTCAAGAGTGATTCAACACCCGCCCACGGTGCTGAATTCCGAAGCATATTTGGGCCAGGTGCAAAGCAGGCTTCCTCAGCTCTGCTGCCCCAAAAATGGGAGGGGTTGCAGCTGTCTGACGGGGGGCATTTAGCTTTCCCTCTTGCCATGTATACGATGCACACCTGGGCATCATCTGAAGACTCTTAAGTCCTTACAGCACAATAGAACTCCTTTAATTTTTTAGCTATTTCTTACTTATTGTATGTTCCTTTATGTTACCAGCTTTGAATTAATGCCTCTCATAGAATTTGAAAATTCATGTTTTGTTTTATTCTGGCTAGAATCCTAAGAAATTGAGCAATCCAAATTAATTTTTTTTAATATACATTTGCATGGAAAACTTATTCCTGTGTGAAGACTTGGTGTGTTACAAGGTATGTTTAGGGATTATCCCCAATATGCTACCCAGTTGAAATGGTGTCCTTTTGTCTTTCCTAGCTTGTTGGACCAGATTCCAGAGATGTTTGCAGACACCAACGAGAGTGAGACCGTCTTCGCTCCTGTTATCCAGGCTGGCATGGAGGCACTAAAGGTGAGAACGTTCTTCTCTGTGAGAGAAGCAGCTCTTTAATGAGCTTGATAAGCTCAGAAATTCCATTTGCTAAAAGCCAGTCCCAAGTCCTCTTACAAATCAAAATTGGAAATTAGAAAAAAAAAGCTGCTGATTGTTTCCAGCACTAATGTTCCGTTATTCTAACTGTATATTTGAGCAGCTTTAGTCAAAATGAGAACACTGACAAGCATGACATCCGTTTCCAGACTTTGCTTATTGAGGGAAACCAGTCCCTAGAGTCTATTCCACGTAGGATGGACATTTAGGAGAAGATGAGGAGCAGGAGTTGGATTCTCATTAAGCATTTGAGAGAAATAGCAAAGAGTTTAGTTACTGCAACAGAACAAATAGATACTCTGGGGTTTTTTACGGGCATCCAGTCCTTGCATGTGCAAAGGGCAGGAAAAGAGTCAATATAAAATATGATTTTGCCCTGCCTATTCTCGCATTTCTGCTTACTTCTTGTGCAAAATGAGATTTTTATGACTATTTATGACTGAATCGGGTAGGGAGTTGGAGGTTTTCTGCTTAACTGGCAGATTCTGACAGCTTGATACAGCTGAAAATGAATCCACAGGTCAAGATGCACCCCGAGCTGCTTTCGGTGTGTCCAGGGTATCCCCTAAAGTGCTGACATTTCCCTGGAGCTGCCAGTTAAAATGGTGTTTTAGAATAGTTGATTTATCTGCAGCTGTGTGTCAGTAAAGCATAATCTTGAGTTAGATAAATTAGTTGAACCAAAAATGCATATTTCTCAAATATTTAATTAATACCTTTTTTTTTGTTATTCATACTGCCAGAAGGTATATGTGCAAAACATATGTTTGGTTACAGCTTCTACCTAATACTTGCCTAATAGAGCTCTTCCATCATACTGGACTTCTACAAAATAAATTTAGGGGACATACCTGTAAATTTCCTTTGATGTTGGCTGTAAAAGAAAGCAGCTCTTAATTAAGCTTTTTATTTAGCTCAATATTTTAAAGTTATAGTTTGTAAGGATTTTCACTGTGAATTATTAATACACATATGTACTCAATATACTCAATGTGTTCCTATTTGAGACTAATTTTAATTCACTTTTAGAAACAATATATATGCATTATAGAAAATTTGCCTATCATGAACAAGAGGTATTTAGTAAATCTTTCAGTTTCCAGCAGAATGTTTCTTAAAAGGCATTTGTGATTAAAGATAACTACACTTGGAATATTAGGGGTGACATTTGTTAAGAGGAAGATACAGTCCTCAATTGCATTTCTGCCGTAGCAAAGAGTTTTTTTAGTTTTCCTAGAAGAATGCCACAGCTTATTTTGAAATGTGGAATATCTTTATCATGTGAACATCTCAAGATCTGGGGGAGGAGGAGAACCAAAGCTGGTTTGTGTCTGTAGTATTGAGTATTGCAGTTTTAACCTGGATGTGTGCTTAAGTCTGGAGCAGGAAAAGGACAAATCTCTCTTTCCTCCTTCCATCCCTTCACCTTCATCCAACTTGTTAAATACCTGGAGACCTCAGAATTGCTCATCAGTTTTCATTTCACTTTAATTTTTGGTCAGCCCTGAAATGGTCAGGCAGCCGGATTAGATGATTGTTGTAGATCCCTTCCAACTGAAATACTCTGTTCTATTCTGTTCTTTCCCATTAGCTGTCTCACGAGTAAGAGTAAGTGATAAACTGGATTTTCTAAACTTTGGTGGAAAAGCTTGTTAATAGCACAGAGATGCCTGGATACTGCTAGTGGTGTTACTCTCTTTGGAATTCAGGGTTTCTGTCAGTAGTTTGTCATCTCAGAAACAATCATGTTCTCATTAGAGTTCTAAATGAAAATAGAAAACTGGAATAAAACTGACAGTTAATTTCTTAGTGACAGGAGGAAACGTTCATCACAAGTTTTGAAACTCCTGGATTTTAGTGTAGATTTGAATGTGGAACCAAGTACAGGAGTGTAATTGTCACTCCTCTGTAAAAATGTAGCGAACACTAGTGTGCCTGAACTGAAAGGAATTATTTTTATTAAATTACATTTCCTTTTTATTTTCTCCAGTTTAGTATTTGTACTTTTGGTACTTGTTGCATAATGCTTGTATCCAACTGGAAAGTCTCCAAGAGAGGCACTCCTAGTTCTGCCCATCAAGATTTTAGATTTATATGTAGAAATTGCTGTAACAATGCATCAGCCACCATACTTATGTGCCAGACTAAGGGATTTACTAACCTAAAATTCTTTGTTTCAGGACTTATTTCCATCAAGTTTTGAGTGTCTAAATGAATTGTTTAACTCTGAAGAGCTTGCAGAAAGTTTACACTGTTCTCTGAGATACCACAATGTATGAAAATTAGGCCTTTTTTTTTTATCTTGGAAGTAATAAATATGCCAATATGGTGTCTTTGAAACAGGCTGCAGAATGTGCTGGAAAATTGTTTATCTTCCATTCTTCATTGCCAACTGCAGAAGCACCAGGGAAGCTAAGGAACAGAGATGACAAAAAACTACTCAATACAGATAAAGAAAAGGTATTTCCTACTCTTGAGTTAACATGGGAGTGCTATTCTGCTGAGTTGCCTTTCTAGAGCCTTGATCTTTTTTCCTTTATTTTCTTTTGCAGGTATGTGGTGTTTAATTGTATGATGCCCCGTTCTCCCTGCGCCCTGCCTGTGGAGGGGCTTGTCCCGCCCATCGAGAGCCTTTGCTACTGGCCTGTTCAGCAATTTCTGAATTCCCTAAGAATTTAATGGTTTGGTTCCTTGCACACAAGTATATGGGCAGGGACAACGTGTTTTTAATTGAATCCAGGCCTGACTTAAAACTTCATCTTTTTTCCTTCAAGCATTTGGTTTGTGGGCGTTTGGGCAGTGGCTGGCTACCAACGGGATCTCATGTAATGACACTTGTATTTCTTCATTCTGTGCAGACGCTCTTCCAGCCCCAGGTAAATTCTTACGAGGCCTTAGCCAGGGACTGTGTGGCCAATGGCTGCTGCGTGGATTTGTTCCTCTTCCCAAATCAGTACGTGGATGTAGCCTCCATGGGTCTCGTCACGATGTACACTGGAGGAACGCTGTACAAGTACAACAATTTCCAAGTAAGTGATGCAAGTTTCCTGCCTTTCGGGTAGTAACGCCTGGGGATTTGTTGTTTTTCTTTTAATTTCAACATGTGCTTTGACATTTGACATAAAAGCAGAGTGACTGCAGAAAACTTATGTATAAGCTCCAGGGGGTAAAATTTAAACTTAGAAATGACGGGTCAGGCTAAAATACATATCTTGGAACAGTAATCTGGCTGGTATTTTAAAATTAAATCCACTTACTTTAATATGCTGGCATCTGAGCAGGGAAGTCAATTGCTCCTGTACATAACGGATAAAAAGACCCCAGAAAGTCCTAACAAACACTTGTTTGTTTAAAACTTCACAAGCATCTCTCTGGGGAGTAGGGGATTCTCAGTCAGGAGCTAAACTGCAAAAGCATTTTTTGGGAAGGCAGCCAGGCTACTCTGCAATTCCTTAAACTGTGCCATAAAATCCTAGCTGGGCTGCAAGGCCCTGCGCAAAAACGGCTGGTACTGGAGATAATTTGATTGAATAGAAATTCCTGATGTCCAAGGCTAACGATGAATTGGTGGGCACGTGCGTATGTGTTTCTGGTCACTACACACCCATCAGTGGAGTTTCTCTCTTTTTAAAGGAAACGGGAGGGGTTAAACATGAAAAGAACAGCTTTACCGCTGGAGGAGGGTGGGGAGGGGGTGTTTGTGCTCTGTGCTGACACCCAGTGGTGAAGTGCAACTGGTGCTTTTGCTTTGCGTCTCCAGCTGGATGCCGACAGGACACAGTTCTTAAGGGACCTCAGGAAGGACATAGAAAAAAAGACCGGATTTGATGCAATAATGAGGGTTCGGACAAGTACAGGTAATGGCACCCATTGGGAATGAAAATAAACATGAACGCTTCTGGGAATATAGAATTTTATCTAATAAGGTGCTGTACAGATGACTTGTAATACCAGGCTAACTGGTTTACTTTCATTAGTGTCTCTTGAAAACTAATTGGATAGACTGATGAAATGCATTAATGTCTTCCTCTGTATGCCTCCGTAATTATTAATTTTCAATTATGAGTTAGTCTTCTGCTAATTATGCACACATCTTGGAGGGCAAGTAAGTGGTATAAAAAATGCTGCCATAAAAAGAAAGTCATAAAATAATGTCATTTTTTCCCCTTGTTTTTAAATAAAAGAATACATTTGTTTTGTTTCAATCTGGCGGTAGGTTTCAGGGCTACGGATTTCTTCGGAGCTATTTACATGAACAACACCACGGATGTAGAGATGGCAGCAGTGGACTGTGACAAGGCAGTGACAGTGGAGTTCAAACACGATGACAAACTGAATGAAGACAGCGGCGCCTTAATTCAGGTAAAAAAAGCTTAATTACATGTAATGTCATAAAATTATCAGCAAGAACTTCTGCAGCCATAACAGGAACAAAGTTACGAGGTAGGCCTGATAGGAGCAAGGCACAGCTTGCACAGGCTCTGGTGAGATAATACCTAACGACGAAGTAAGGTTTTAATTAACTAGCCAAAGGGTGCATCTTACCTAAAAAGCACGAGCAATACCCTCATGAGAAAGTTTGTTCACCTACCTCTATCCCACATGGTCTATTCAGGAACACCAAAGTGCTTTCTAAAGACCCTGAGATCTCAGCATCAGTTATTTTTTTCCATTTTACTAAGTAAGTTTATTTGGAGTATAAGACTCATTAGTCCTCATAGGAAGGTGTTCTTGCTGGGGGTCCCCTGTGACATCTCAGCTGAAGAGCAGTTCTGTGTTGCCAAACCCGGGGAGGTGCTCGAGACCCACCACAATGGTACCTGTGCAAGGGGAGGCCTCTCTTGCAGGCTCTCACTGGCTGCCCTGCTCCCTCGGGCTCAAGCCCCACAGCACTCACCTGTGTCCCTGTGCCAGTGATGGGGGGACATGCAGGGGGGTTCCACTCTGGGTGAGGAGAGGGGAAAGCTGGCACAGCTGGATAGCCCCTGCACAGCTGGATGGCCCAGCCCCAGTGGCACCACTGCCACAGGAATCTGGCCTTGTCGTGCCTACCTTGAAATGGCCAGGCTGTTCCACAGCATCGGACCTCAGTAACAAGTCCTGGAAATGCCACTTTAGCAGTAATTTATATTTCTCTGCCTTAACTGCCAACAGACAGACCTGTAATACATCTTTTTGTTAGGAATGGGTGTATCCCACCCACGATCAGATAATGGGAGATGGTTGGTTACTATTCTAGATGTCTAGTCGTGACCTTTTTCCTGTTTAATGACAGAAAATGTTACAGCTTGCAAGGTTTTAAACTTAAGC
>BJBW01004916.1:0-33546 GCA_004320125.1 Scolopax mira
CCTCGCAGTGAAGTCCTTTCTCCCCGTTTCGTCACATCAGTCTGGCCACCAGGCATTGTTTATGGGTCATTAGGACTTGATCATGAGCCTTCCCCTGCCAGTGTTCCTGCTTCTTCTGTTCCTTCTGATCTCTGCTTCTTCTACAATCCTGTTCACCCCCAACGGGAAGAAATTACAGAAAAAATTGCCTTATAGATGATGTGCCAGTTTAGATAGTGAGCAATATATTTTTTTAAGCATTAAGACAAAATGAGATTGAAAGGAGAACAACATGTAAAAAAGGATACATAAGGTTAAGACTTTCAAGTGTGAATTGGTGGAATTCTGCATGAATATTTCCCTGTAAGGAATTCCCTGCTATATCAGAATCTCATTAACTTTACCATACTTCTAATACTGAGACATTAATGCATCTAAGCTTTTAATAATCATGATACAATCTCATACAGAATAATAGGAAATAATCTTTTTTTCTGAACCAATTATTATGAAAATAAAGGGAAAAGTATATACTTTTAAGGTGAACAGAATTATTCAAGGTATTAAAATAAGAACCAAGGTACTGCCTTTAATTACCAGTTTTTAAAAATCACTTTGATTAATCAAATTATGAGGCAAAGCAGTTGATAGCTTTGGTTTAAGAAATTCCTACCAAGAAATTTGGTAGGGATTGAAGCTGCAAATAGGAAGGGTTCTGAGATTCTTTAGTGGAAAACAGAAGTGTAGTGCAATAATACTGCCTGCAAGGTAGATTGAACTGTTATTAGAATCTGATGATTTTTTAAAAAGATGTTTGGAATAAAAACTGTTTGTACACACACTCATAAAAGTCATCCCTAACATCTTGATATATATTACTGCAAACTTGAACCAGTAGAGAAAACAATACTTGGTATATTATATTTAGCTTGACCTGAAAAATTAGAAAAGGGAATTATCTAATATTTTATGGGTGTTTTCTGAGGCTGTTGAGTAATTTAATTATTTTTTTCCTGATCTATATCTGTCTTCTTAGAGAACTTGTGGACTCAACATTTATGCTATTTTCAAAATTCCAAAGAGAAAAAAAAAATTCTCTTCAATGCTAGAACAAGCAAATAAAAAGTTTGAAAAACCTTTAGGTCTTGTTTCTTATAGATTATTTAAATAAACTTAATGAGCATTTATTGAGTGTATCCCTTAACATGACACAATATTATGTCCATGATTACTTTCTCTTATTTTTTTCTGTGTTCCTTTAGAGATCATCTATAGCTGGGTATTTAATGAGTTCCCATCTTTTGTGGCAGAAGATAGCAGACGCTTCATCTCTCAGGAGACAGGCAATCTCTACATCTCCAAGGTGCAAACATCTGATGTTGGCAGCTATATATGCCTGGTAAAAAACACAGTGACGAATGCCAGAGTTTTGAGTCCTCCTACACCTCTGACACTGAGAAACGATGGTAAGTAAGGGATTATTTCTGGGTATCACATGGATGCAAAAATACGAAGCCAAATATAGTTAATTTAAGAACCATGATTTTATTGCTTTTCTATATATGCATGCATTTACTCCATCAATCAGCAAAGGAAAAGTTTTCAAGGATACAGTTTGCTTTGAAACATCTAACAGCTGTGAGAATATTTAGACCTCTGAAGGCTGAGTACAATCTGACTCCTCCTGATGTATTTTGTTTAGAACAGTTACTCCTTCTTGCTATTCTGGTGCTCTGTCACTGACAGAGAGGAGCAAACCCCCTTTCCTGGTAATGTCTGTTTCTTTAGGGCTCAGCTTGTTGTCTCAACCCAGGTGGCTACTGCCACACTGAGATACTGTCAGGCATCTGAGACATCCTCAGGGAACTGGCAAATATCACACAGGGCATACAGACCACCAGCAGGATGCCAGGAGATATACATTTGTGCATCTCAAATGGCACAAACTACACAGGGTGAGACAACTAAACTCAGGTCCTACTGCTTAAAAATTTACCTGTTGCTGTACTAAAGACCTGTTACACTTCCAGGCTCCAATTCCAGGCACTGATTAAGTACCACCAAGAACATTACAATAGCTTTGATTACAATGATAGTTACCCAGGCAGTTTTGAATTTCATCAAGTCATTGAACTGCAATATTTTTTCTGTAAATAAGTACCTAAATCTTATTAATAAAAGTGGCTTAGGATCTTTTCCCTAAAAGTCAAAAGAAAACACTTCCCAATAATATGTCTTATGGAGCAGTATGACATTTCATTATAAATGATATGTAACTCTGATTCTTTTGGAATATCTGCCAATAGAGGCAGCTGTGTTATTTGCTCTTTTGAAGCAAAAAGATTAATATTTATTAAGTTATAACCATTTTTTTGTTTTTATTTTCTGTCAAAATAATGTTATTTTTGAGAATAATAATGATTCCATAAGTGCCTATATATTCCTTTTTCCAAAATGTTCCACAATTAATGATGCTTTCAAGTTATTCAGAAATAACTTTGAAAAACTTTGTATTGCAGCAGTTCAGCATATGTGAATCCATACTTACACAAATCAGAGGGAGAGATAGAAAGAGAGAGAGAGATATTCTGAGCCTTTTGTCTTGCTTATAGCTTTTTCTAGAACTAAGGCTAGTCTTGGGCTGTAGAAGTGTTACAAAAGCTGGACTTAAACACAAATGACTTAGATTAACAGAGGAAGTAAAAAAAAAATGTTCACAGATTAGAAAGGAATTAAGTTAATGTTTATTCATTGCAACAAATTGACATTTCTGTCTGCACAGCATGCAGCCTCTGGAGCAAAAAGCTGCATGTTTTCCTGTATCTTTTCCTATTTTCTTTTGCTGTTTTAGAACCTATGTTAATTATGGGGCTTCAGGTATTTAGTTTTGCTGAATTAACATAGCAGACCGGATCTTTTCAATATCAACCTTTAAAAATTAAAACCCAAAACACTGACTGTCTTTTTAATGTTTGAACTCTGACAAAACCAGATAGAATTTTATTGTCATATTTGTTATTCATATCTTGCTCTATTTTTTCCTTATGACATTTCTTCATACTTCTATTGCGTCCCAGTTTTGTGCAGAAATTCAACAGATTAATTATCCATATCATACTAACAGTACATAGGCACACAACACAGTATAGCAAACGGAGAGAGTAAATGCAGCAGTCTACATCACTAAGATAAGAAACAAAATCTATGAAGGAAAATTGCACAGATTTTCTTAAATGTCAAGTGGGTAGTATATACCAGCCTCAAGCAAATTTGAGTTTTATGGCTGACTGTCACACAACTGTCATAATCCAACCTTCTGAACTGTGCTGGAGTATTGGGGAAGCATTTGCACATGGTTGAAGTTCTCAGCAATTTCCCTGTTGATTTTTTCACATGCATAAATTTCTACCAGACTTCCATGCCTTAGTTTATATCTGTTGGTATTTCTGAAAAACCCCTTTGTTGTAATGGGTTCTTTAGTGATTCTTAGAATATTACTGGTCTTCCTGTACAACTGAGCAAGTTTCTCAGTGAAGAGACCCAGACTTTCTATCTAACTTTGCAGTATCTGTAAACCTACCTTGAAAAAATATTCAGGAAAATTCTTGTTGCTAAATCATATTTATTATTTAGAACATCTGCTTTGTTCTACCTCTTTTAGAGAATGCAATAATATGGGTTTTGTAAAAACTACCTGGGATCACAATTAAAATATTCCATTAATAGTAGTGTACTTCTTTGTTTTGATAGAAATTACTTTAGCTTATATTGCCTTGTCAATTGACAAATATTAAAGAGAAATGACAGAATTTTAAAAATATGTATATGTTATACTTCAAAATACAGGATAATATAACTGCTGAAAAGGGTGCCCATTAGAGTTAAAGAAAATTATATTGATTTTTGAAGAAAAAAACAGCTGAGGATGGACTCAATAAGGAAGTAAGAAATTAACAATGGCATTAAAACAAACATCTACCTACCTGAAAATTTACTTGACACTATGTCGCTGAGTTCTGTTGTATGATTTTGAATATGACTTTTTAAGCTTTTTTGATTATAAAATGAATTGAATCACATTCAACTTTTCAAATATTCGCTTAAGATTAAAAGTCATATGGCTTTCTGAGTTCTAAAGGTGGCATCACAATTGACGTTAGCCTACGCAATCAGCACATCTGTCAGAAACCACAGGAAGACCTCACGGTTTAAAACAGCTTTTCCACATGGCACTGTATAAATAATTTATATGGTCTGTGTTCTCTGGACGTATGTATCATTAATTCAAAACTATTCTACTTGATATATTTAACATTGCTCTCAGATTTTTATATATAAACAGTACCTGTACCAACAGGACTGGGCAGCTTGTAACAACAAACTCTCCTATGACAACATTGGTGTCTATTTATCTGTGAGGAAGAAATGGAATAATATTAAAGCTTTCTGTCAAACTCTGGAAGAATGTAGAAACTTCCTGGGCTTTTATTAATCTTTTATTTCTTTCATGAGGTGTCTCAAAGGGGAGCTTAGCTCCTTGATATGAAGCAAATTAAATAAAAACATCAAGAAATCCTTCAATGGATTCTGAATAAAAAGACTACCTCATTTGTTCAGATGTCCTTGACAATCAGACAATTTATACAATTTAATTTCACTTCAAGTTGGGTTATAAAAACACTGTAAAATTCTATCTGAGAACATAAAAAGTTTTGGCAGGAAAAAAAAAATGCATCATTTCATTAACTTTATAATACATTAGAAACTTTGAGGGATTATTTAATAACTGTTTACAAATAATAAACAAGGTTGTTAAAATGGATCTTTGCAGGCTTGGATGCTGATTGGGAGCTGTAAATTATCTTGACTAATAAAAACAAGAGAAAGACTTTTCAAATTTAGGAAATAGAAACACAGGGAGTATAAAACATTTGATGCTTGATACCATAAGGCAGTTATTTCAAGTTCACACATTTTCATCTCTCCTTTTTTTTTCCTTTTTTATCTCTTTTGAAAAGATGTTAAATTTGACATTATTACTGTAGAGGAGAGAATTAAGTAATTCTTTATTTTATCTCCATATAGCTACTGCCTAGTGGCTTTGCTTTGATGAAATTTACAGAAACATAGAGAACCTGTATGATTTCAGACACCAGAGGACACTTTCTACTGTGTTCCATTAGAGCAAATTAGTTTATATCTCAACAGAGGTCGGTGTATCTGACCAAACTATTCTCATGTAACTGGATGAGGACCTTGACCTGCAGGTCAAGGGTTTGGTTTTTGGGTTTTTTTGTATCATCCTAGGTCTATGAACTGAATCTTGTCTATTCTAATACTACATGATTAATAGTCTCAGATAATAATAGAACATGTGGTATTAAGGTATTAAGGATATTCATTTCTACTTTTCCATGATGGAGCACGTTATGCGTGTGAATCTTTCAGACTGAACTCTGGGATATATTGCTTGAACATCACCGAGTTATCTAAAGATCTCTTTCCCAGCATCAAGAAAAGCTTGGAAAAAGTAATGATAGTTTCTCCAATGGTAAAATTAAGCAATAAAAATGGCCAGTGTAGGCTAATAGAGTAATAAATAATAAATATCCAAAAACAACAGCTTCACAGACATAGACTATTTCCATCCCTGAAGAAAACTGATAGTTGTTAATTAACGGATAATTAGTATTAAAAAAAATCGCTTAAAGATCAACTCTAATGTTTATCATAGAATCATAGAACGGTTTAGGTTGGAAGGGACCTTAAAGATCATCAAGTTTCAACCCCCGCTGCCATGTGGAACATGTCACACTAGAGCAGGTTGCTCAAAACCCCATCCAGCCTGGCCTTGAATACTTCCAGGGATGGGGCACCCACAGCTTCTCTGGGCAACCTGTTCCAGTGCCTCACCACACCCATAGTGACAACCTTTTTCCTAATATCTCATGTAAATCTATCCTCTTTCAGTTTAGCACCATTACCCCTCATCTTATCACTACACTCCCTGATAAAGAGTCCTTCCATATCTCTCTTATAGGCACCCTTTAGGAATTGGAAGGCTGCTGGAAATTTTTCCTGGAGCCTTCTCTTCTCCAGGCTGAACTCTCTCAGCCTTTCTTCATAGAAGAGGTGCTCCAGCCCTGTGAACATCTTCATCTTCTTCACTGGACCCATTTCAACCGGTCCATGTCCTTCCTGTGCTGATGACTCCAAAACTGGATACAGTACTCCAGGTGGGGTCTCACCAGACTAGAGTAGAGTAGAGTGGTAGAATTACCTCCTTCAACCAAGCATGTTGGCCACGCTTCTTTTGATACAGCCCAGGATGCAGTTGGCTTTCTGGGATTCCAGTGCACATTGCTGACTCATGATGAGATTCTTATCCACAAACACCCCCAGGTCCTTCTCATCCTCAGGGCTACTCTCAAGCAATTCTCCACCCATCCTGTAATTGTGCTTGGGATTGCCCTGACCTAGATGCAGAGCATTGCATTTGGCCTTGTTGAACTTCATGAGGTTGGCAGGGTCTGTCAGTTTTCTTTTGATCTGTTTTTTTCTGATCTGTCAGTTTTCCCCTTCCAGAAATGCACAGATTTTCTTTTTCTTACTTGCATTACTAGTCTGTCTTCTAATGTATTTATTCATATGAAGCTGAATTCTAGAAGAGTTTCCAACCTTGTAGGCTGTCTCTTTTGTGTGGGTTATATTGCAATATCATTAATTTTTATTTTTAAGTGTCCAGTCACATCTCATTTTCGAACTATGCAAGCTCATAAAACCTGTGAAAGACTGTCTGGAAACTATGGGAACTTCTCCTAGTGCTCCAGGACAGAAATCAAACCTGAAATAATCCTACTTTGATTTTTTTTAAAGCAGAGCCAAACTGTCTGGGCAAAATCAAGTTTGATCTCTAGCAGTATACAAAAACTGATAGCACTGACAGAGATACCAAAGTACACAAGGTCTGCTCCAGGGGGAAGGCTGATAAAATGGCAATGTCCCTGGACAGCCATTACTCCTGTAGCAAACATATTTCTCCCCTAAAATTTTAGTGAGATATTTTAATGGTGGGCCATTATGAAAATGAAAATAAAAGACTTCGCATTTCTGCTTTTTGCTACTGAAAATAGAGTTTAACGGGTACATGGGTTACAGGTATTTTACTTTTTGTCTATTTCTTTCTGACACTTGTGCCTAAATCCCACTGCAAGGTTGTAAAAAGTTAGGTTTTTACCTAGGTTAAAGTCAAGATAAAAAAAATAATCCACTGTAATCTTACTTTAATTAAAAAAAGAAAACAAGGAGATTCATGTAACAAGGCAGAGGCAGGTTGTTTGTTTTGTGGTTGTTTTGGGTTTTTTTTCCCAAAACAGTAATATTTCTTTCCATTTAGAATATCTGTTATAGCCAGTGATCATCATTCCATCTAAAATTCTCAGTAAAAATCTATAGGAAGACAGGAAGTTTTATGGAGAGTTCTTGTACAATAACCCTTTACAGAATGTTTTACATGGATTGTATTATGGTTCAAATGTATTATCAAACAACACACACAAGTTTAAAAACAATATTTGTAAAAGATTTAACATAAAAAGAGTATAGAGAAAACATCCTGGGATTGTGTTTTGACAATATAAAAGTGTTGAAACCAGGGGAGTTTTTCCGGAGGAAAACTGGGAAAGGCTTGGAAAAGATTAGGTTCCAGCATTTAGTGTAGAACAAGAACTCTTACACTGTGAAGCAGTTTGCTTTGAATTTAGCCTACTTGGAGCTCTGTTAAGACAACATCATTCAAGGACTTTTAATTGCTGTTTTTCCACTACCACTATCTGCTCAAAATTAAGTTGTTGCTTTTTCTAATTAGCTAAGGTAATTTAAGTTTCTAGACATATTATCTTACGCATCTCATGGGTTTTTTTTTTGTTTTGCTTCTGATGATTTATGAAAGTATTACATGAAGGAAAGGGTTAACTTGTCCATATACCAAGTATAAAAAGCATAAAGTAAATGAACTGAAGAAAAACTATACTTCTAAATTCATCTCGAGATTAGGAATGATGTTGCATCAGACTGTAGCTATTAAGATTTCAGGCAGAAGTGTGTTGGCAATATTTTAGTTAATGGTGACTAAATTAAAATTTCTGCAAATTGGTAATGAAAATAACCTTTATAGTTGCAAATGGTTTCACACTATTCAGAATGCTTATACCTAATGTTATGCATCCTACTGTCTCAGGATTTGAGATGCAAATTCACAGGTTACTGCGCACTTAGCAATCGTGTGATATGGCACCGTGTTCAAATAAGAAAGACCTGTCAGTTTGGTGTTCTTATCAACATAGTGAAATAATTTAATTGTGAACAGCAGGAATTTTGCTTGAGGTTAGGACTATAGTAAGTTTATAACAAGGATGATTTCTTGCTGTTGGGTATAAAATAATAACTGTTGAGAAATGTTAGAATTAGTTTGATCTTTCATAATGAGGAAATAATAGGTACTTGTATGTGCATGGTTACATGGGGAGTCACAACAATGAAACATTTCCCTTTTAGGTAACTCTTTCCAGTTAACTAGATAATAATGAATATTAGAGAAACACTACTTTGTGTCCTAATTGATCAGAATAAAATTAAAAATTGGACACTGCAACTATTTTAACACTTTCAGTACCAAACTGAAAAGGGGAGATTTCGTTTTCATCCTGTAAAAAAACAGTGCAGGTTGCAAGAAAACTGGAGAGTAAGGTCATATTTGAAGCACAAACAATTATGCCATTTACTATAGGATAAATTAGAGTCTTCAAGAACTGTGAACATGCCATCAGGAAGATAACTAGAAACCCTGTGAAAATTAGGTCCTTCTCCTAATCATTTATATTATATAAAATTTTCCAGGTTTCTGAATATTTTTTGTAAGCCTGACCTGGATGAACAGCAGAAAGGAGGAACAATAAACACTGGCCAGCGATGTCTAATCTAAATCTGCCATAGATTTCTTGTGCCAAGTTCAGTCCAATCTCCTGTTATAAAAATGTGGAATAAAAAAAACAAAGATAGTTCTTGTGGCTTTTTGTTGTCTAGTCCAGTGGAGATCTGATTTTTCTTTAGGTGGATGGCTGCTCAGAAAAATCATCTAAATACATAGACAGTGAAAATATTCAGGTTATCATGTTTCCATACAAATATATGCGAAAAATCTTCATGCCAGAATGTTCTATACAAACCATTGAGATTCCTTCACTTATCTTTAAATGTCCAAAGTATTAAGTTTGGTTTCATGCAATGCTAATTTTTAAATTATTCCAAGTTAGGAATTCTATTCCTAGAAAGGGCTTTCCAGGCACAGTTCAGAGAGTAATGTTAATGAAATAGAATATACTATAAAGACAGATTTTAATATGGGAAGAAAAAAGTTTTGTTTAAGCTTTAGCTAAACAACTTATTTTGGTCAAATGTGACATTCTTCTATGTTTATACCTCCATAATTAGAAATACATGAACATATATTACCCCCTAGCTGTAAACTAAAGAATTTTTTCCCTTCTTGTGCTGTGTTCATTAAGATAATTTTTCTCAGAAGCTGAATTACTAAATTTTCTTTGATATTAGGAGAGAGTCTAATAAATACTTCTTTCCATCCAGTGACGTGTGATAGGATTTGCTCTCTGAGTAACATATGAAAACATTGTTGGTACTTTAGTGTTCAGTGCATTACAGAATGCAATTTCACATGAGCATTTTTAGGACTTCTCAAAGGATAAATTTATAGCTTAAAACTTGGTTAAGAGATCTCCAAATGGAAGGACTGTTGTGGACAGTTATCATAAAAGAACCGTTACCAGAGTAAATTTCTAGAGACTTGCAGAAGGCCCTGGTCCCTCCATTTTGAATAAGATTAATGGCAGGTAAGTCTGTAATTTCTTTCCAATGCATTACCAATTTCCACTGCAATCAGGCAGTAATGATGGGTATCATCATTATATTTGAATTAATTCCGTTTGTGCTGTGAATTTTCTGTCATTGTAAATTTGTGTATTCAGGGCTCTGTCTTCCAAATGAATATCTGGGGACATTTAATGGTGCAGGTCTTCAGGAAAAATGCTAAATATTCATTTGTCACAAAAACACCCACACGACAGACAACCCTAGCTTGCATTACAGATTATTGTTAGAAGAAATTATACATGAATATTCCTGCCATAGTTTCTTAGTCAAAGTTTTCCTAGGTTTGGATACATTCACATGACAGATCATTATTACAATGCAGTAGGAAACTCAATGTCTGATCTGTAAAATTATTAGAAAAATAATTAGAAAATTATTAGAACAAGTTCATCACTCCTCAGATTTCATAGAGTTTGAGAGGAATATCCAAACCAATAAGAATCCTTAGTAATTTTGTGATTAGAGTACTATTCACTCTGTGAAACAACCAGATGATTAACATTCCACCACCATCTGATTAAGACCAGAGACTTCACCCAAAGCTCTCACTAACAAACACTGATCTGGGGATTGTATCTTTTGCTAATAAAATAATGGCAAGTATAAATCTGTGCCTTATCTTTCTGCTGAGTATAGGAAATCCTTGGCTTTCATTTTCTCCCTAGTACTCTGATGATGTTTAGCCAGAAATCTTATATTTAACTTGTTCCATTCAAAATTAGTTTCTGAAGTAAATTAAAGAGCTATTGCTTGAACAATTTGAAACAAACCCAAATCATTTTAGCAGAAAAGGCTTAAGGATCTATCATTTAAGTTTATGTTCTGGGAGATTCAAGAGGGTAGTTAATATTTGGGGAAGACTGATGGAACAGAAGCATTAGCCTCTACACAGTTGGAGTAAGATGTATCAAGATTTTTCAATGGTCTGATTTTTTTTTCCCCATGAAGGCAAAAAGTGTTCTTGTGTAGATACAGTCATATATTCACAATCTTTCTACACTTTTCATTTAAAGTTGTAAAAGTCATGGAGTGGCAGGCTAAATTAAGAAGTAGTACAGTCCTTTACACAGAGATAATGACTGATATCCTGCCTGTAGTCTAAAAGGACTGACAATCAGAAACTGATCTTGCTACTTCATTCCATTTTCTATTTTCTTTAAGTGTCCTGCAGGGGATAATGTAAACAGTTTTAGCTGCAGTAATATCTGTAAATGTTTGAAATTCTATTACATCTATTTCTGTGGTATGTGAGCAACTCACGATCAGTGTTTATCGCATTATTATGATTTAGTGAATTGTGCCATCTCAGTTTTTTGATAGAAAACTAAAATGCAGACAACAGTGTAGCTGAGGGTTCATAGGACACTTTGGGTAGTGGAGATTTGAACTTAAGGCACAGATTTGCAGCGAAGTCAGAGGAACAACTTATTAAATGAAACTACTTATTAAAATTAAACCTGATTTTATGAAGATTTTTCCTTACCTAAGTTGGAGATTGTACACTGATTTCTCTGTGTTAATTGCATTGTTGTAACAAAATATGTGAAGCAGGGAATAGGGAAATAATCTCTTCTATAAATGTTTATCTCCATTTCTGCCCATGTGACTAAGAAGCCCTTAATTCTTCAAAAGTCAAGCTTTGTCCTGTAATATGTTCAGTCATTTGAATCAGTGCCTTTTTCAATAATCAGAGATACAACAGAAGGTTTATTAGTTTTTCATCTCAGTTCAACTTTTCATGCTGAAAGAGCAAGTATCCAGACACTGGAAAATGTAAGGTTGGATGACTTGTTTCAGAACAGCCCAGGGGTAGGATTTCATTAAACAAACAGGAAAGACAAAATTTCAGGATCTGGTAAGTTATATTTATTTTGAAGTGATGCATTTCATACCGTTCACAAATTCAGCACTTTCATACTCAGATCTGAACTCATCTGAAAGGCACAGCTTGTGAAGCAGAGAAGAATTATTTAAACTAAATAATTAACCTAAGAAACAGTGAATCATGGAGGTCATATCTGGGAAGGTAAAAGATTCTTCAATAGGAGGAATTTTTATTGGAAAGCAGAGCACAGGAACATTGTGATTGACTCCCCATTCCCCCATAGATTGACTCCCCCATTCCCCCACAGGCAACATGAGCTCTGTGATTTGTTAGCTGTTTGAAAATCATATATTATGTTTTTATTCTGTGCTGATCAATTTTATTTATTGCTATATTTCATGTTTGATAACTGGAAATAAAAAATGACTGAGAGAATTTTTTATGGTGTTAACCAAAGCTCTAAAAGAGAGTCATGTATATAGGTCTGAGAGAGATTGATTATAATGCATATAACTCAAGGCCTCGATGTTTCATAAAAGTTCAGTTGCCTTTTAGCATCTGATACAAATGAACAAAAATCTTGATGAAGATACAGATGGTGGTTGTTTTACCACTACTGACACATAGCCACCAAAATAGAAATTGGGAAAGATAAAGAGCCTGGAGGTACCACAGCCATAGCAAAGCAATTACAGTGTAATGTGGAAAGGTAAGACCTTGATAATTCCCTTGATGACTATGCAACTGTAATGGCCTCCTTAGTCTCAAAGATCATAAATAATAAGAATGAAAAATATCCTTTTGCAATAATAGACTTTTGTTTCCTAATTTTCATAGGAACAACAGGCAGTTGCTCAGTAATTTTTCTACATCTTTCTGCCAGTTGCTTCAGGCATATTGCTTGCTACTAACCCAGAAGAAGAGGATGTAGTAAAAAGCATTAGTAGATCCATGTTTCATTAGGGATATGAAATGATGGCATGACTCACAAAGAGCTTTCAATACTTGTACAGATTGCACCTACTAAAGAGAGTTAAAGAAGTTAAAAACATAAGATCTGAAATATAAAATTGTCACTCAGATATGTTCATAAGTACTGTATGATTTTAAAGGCAAGAATAATATAATCCTATTTTATGTTGTGTTTTTTGAGGGTTAAAAAAGGCAAATATTTAATACTATATGACAATACGTCACAATAAATTTCAGGAACAAAGTTTTACACAAAAGCAAAAAAACTCTTAAATATTAATTGAATAACAAAACCTGTCAGTGTGTATACACTATCAACAGATGCCAGAGATTTAAAAGGAACACCTCAGGTGTATAAGTTTGCATCATAAAACCTCAATGACTACCTTCAGTAGTGTTCACTAGAAAGGAACTTAGGGAGATTCTCCTATCAAGACTGAAGCTCTGCTAGTTGAAGTTTCAATAGAAGAAATTTTAGAAGAAAAATTGCATACAAATACTAACAAATTTCAAAGGCCAAACTCATATACAGAAGGAACCAGAATGTACTTTTTTCCTCCAGCGGGCTTCAGGACAAGAAGCATTCATAGAAAAGATGGGTTTTTTTTTAAGAAATAGATTCCTAGGAATACCTAGGGCCCTACAGACAAGTAAGTCTGACTTGTGTGTCAAATGTTTTGATAAAAAATATATAGAAAAGTACAATTAGTACAACTGTATTTATCACATTACCATAGAGAAATCTTACCATGCAGTCATATACCATGAACAGAGCTTTTAAGGAAGTCTTGAGCATGAGCTGTCAATGTGTGCTCACAGCCCAGGAAGCCAACTTACGCTGGTCTGTATCAAAAGAAGCGTGGCCAGCTGATTGAGGGAGGGGATTCTACCCTTCTATTCTACTTTGATGAGACCCCACCTGGAGTACTGCATCCAGCTTTGGGACACTCAACATAAGAATGACATGGACCTGTTGGAGCAAGTCCAGTGGACTGCCACAAAGATATTCAGAGGGCTGGAACACTTCTCCTATGAAGACAGGTTAAGAAAGTTGGGATTGTTCAGTTTGGAGAAGAAAAGGCTCCAGGAAAAATTTACAGCAGCCTTCCAGTTCCTAAAGGGAGCTTATAGGAGAGATGGGGAGGGGAGATTTGAGTTAGATATTTGGAAGAAATTTTTTTCTGTAAGGGTGGTGAAGCACTGGAACAGGCTGCCCAGAGAAGTTGGGGATGCCTCATCCCTGAAAGTGTTCAAGGTCAGGTTGGATGGGGTTTTGAGCAACCTGGTTTACTGGAAGGTGTCCCTGCCCATGGCAGGGGTGTTGGATCTAGGTGATCTTTAAGGTCCCTTACAACTCTAACCATTCTATGATTCTCCAGGATTCATACTTCAATCTATATGACACTTTCCTGAAGAGTCAGGGAGAATATGTGTAGTTGAAGGTAACACTGATACTTTCAGTTCAATATAGCTCTTGACAAGGTTGCTCATCAAAGGCTGTCAAAGAAATTAAATTCTGAAAGAGGCTGAAGGACAACTTTAGTTTGAATTAACAACCTACAAAAAATTCCAGCTGTTGTAGGAGAATTTAAACAGTTTGAACAACTGCGAGATTGTCCGTGAAGCCATAGAACACTTTTCCGGGACTTCATGTTTCAACATATAAATGATCTGGAAAATAAATGAACAGGGAGATAAAAAACTTGTTGATATATAATTATTAAGGATAGCTTTAATTGTAATGCTAATTGTGAAGAGCTGGAAAAGAATATTGTGATAATAGACTAGATAGGTGATAAATAATACCACCCAGTACAATTTTATATAATACTTAAATATAAAAATGTAATATCTGTATTAGATAATATTAATTAGAAAAAACATTAGGGTGCAATGGTGGATGAACACTAGCTTAAGTGAAAAAAAAGGCAAATATTGTTGAATCATGAGGAAAACAATAAGGAACAAACAAACAAAAAAAACACATACCAAAAAAACCCACAAGTTAAAAAAAAACTGCGATAGAAAGATCTACAGCTTCATTTTTGCTGTGCTGTTCTCATTTTCCATCTCAAAATTTTAGAATGGAATTTGAAATGGTGCAACATGGTCACTAGGAATGATTTCAAGTATATTAAAGGTCCACTATAAGGAAGGATTAATAGTCTGGGATTTTTCAGCCTTTAAAAGACACATCTAAAAAGGGTATTGCAGATAAAAAATCATGAATGACTTAACTGACATGAATCAGAAACTTGTATTCATAATCACGCACACACACAGAAAGCCAGAAAATAGTAAAAGAATACACAAGGAATGTAATTAAAATATGAAATTTATTGACACTACAAGCCAGGGGGAATATATATTAATGGCAAATCAGGTCAGGAATTATTTCAGTCTAGGCTAGGGAAGATTTTAATCAGCTTCAATTTGGTTGGTGTACTGACTTTATTTTAATACCCAGGATACAAACATTTATTTCTGTTTTTGTACAAAACCAAAAATACCTTTAAAGTTTTAATGACAGTACTGGTTGAGGATTTGCCTTTTCATATAAGGGGTAATATTTCTTCACAAGCTCATAAAATAATGTCAAAACATTTATTTAGCCATGTTTTTGATGAAAAATAGGTCACTATTGCTAGTACATGTAGTACTTTCATGATTATATTTTTTTTAAAATAAATCTACTTTTAAATCCATATTATTTATAGAATTACATTGTTTGAATGAAAAGCATTTTGTGCTTTCCGTTTCTCTTATTTGATTCAGATTTTCAGATTAACTAAATTTAAGCCCTCAAAGACTTGTTTAAATGCATATATGCTTAGACTACCTCCCAAAACAAACCCAGCAGCAGGAAGAGAACACAGCCCCATGTGGAACTCCTGAGTCCCATGAGGAACATTTGAAGGGCTGGAAGTATACATTTTACCATTTCGTCCTTTTCTATTATTGTTTTGCTCTAGTAGGTTGTAGGTTGTTTTTCCACCTGCCAGCTGGTTTTCTTTCAGCTGCAAATCTCATATTCCTCTATTTCAATGTTCCTTCTTATGCATCTCTTTTCTCTTTCTTGCATAAGATATTTCTTTTCTCTCCTTTCTTTTTCACTCTTCTTCTATTTGCTTTCTGTAGAGACTTTTGACTGATTTTTATAGATTTAGTCTAGACTTGTCTTGTTGCTACTGCGTCCACAAGTCATATTTCATTCAGTTTTCCTCATCTAAAAATCTGACCAAGCCTTACTTTGTTTAATATAGCTTTTAGGTCCTGAGTATCACTTACCCCAGTAGCCCACTTTCTGTCTAACAAAACATGGCTATTATAGTCATACTCTTCTCCTGCCATACTGATTATGTCATTTCCTCTGTCACTTCAAATATAAATCTCTCACTTCACCTTATAAAACCTGACTCCCTTTCCTGCTCATTTGTAATTTCCTAAACTCTTGTGATTCTCGAAGGCTGTCAGTCAGTCCATAGAAAATTCCAGATAAATCTACTGATTTCAATTTTTATATTTTTTCACATTCCTGAATGTTTTTCTAGTTGTATCTTACAGTACAGTGTTGTCCTGATAAAATTAATCATCTCCCAAATTAAAAGGGCCACTGAGAATGAAATAAATGAACTTTGTATGTGTCTCCATTTCTGTATATATATCTGTGTACACAAATGCTTTTACATCATTTGATCTTTTCTTTCTGAGATTAGAATCATAAAATCACGGAATTGTTAAGGTTGGAAGATCGAGTCCCACTTTTAACCTAGCACTAGCTAGTTATCACTAAACCCTATCCCTCAGCACCACATATACATGTCTTCTGTCAGGAATGGCGACTCAACCACTTCCCTGGGCAGACTTTTTCAATGCTTAATAACCCTTTCAGTGAAGAAATTTTTCCTGATATCCAATCTAAATCTCTCCTGATACAACATGAGGCTGTTTCCTTGCATCCTAATGACTGTTACTTCTAAAAAGAAACCAACCCCAAGCTCTCTACAACCTCCTGTCAGGTAGTTCTAGAGAGCAATAAGGTCTCCTCTCAGCCTCCTTTTCTGCAGGCTAAACACCCCAGCTCCCTCAGCCTTTCCTCACAAGACTTATTCTCCAGACCTCTCACCAGCTTCATTGCCCTTCTTTAGACATGTTCATGCCTTTCTTGTAGAGGAGGTTTCAAAACTAAACACAGTACTCAAGGTCCTCAGTCAAATAAAGCATGATATATTGATTTATTTGTCATAGTTGTCACTGCACTGGTGACAATATATAAAACTTCAACTCTGAAAATTCCTACCCCTCAAAAATTGTCTGCTTTAATCTTTCAAAATGTAAATATTAACCCAAGTTTAAGAGAAAAAATTTCTTAAGGTCACTGTTATGCTGCTGGTAACCCTGAAGAGCAATTTAGTGGACCTGAGCAAAGCACATCAGATCAAACAAATTATCTCCATCAATTACTGGTTTTACTCCTTGCAAGTTCAAGAAACAAGCCATGGGGCTTTTTTGTGATAATCTCAAAACTTATGATATTTCATATTTTAAACATTCCTTATTTTCCAGGTGTGATGGGTGAATATGAACCAAAAATTGAAGTCCATTTTCCATACACAATTACAGCTGCAAAGGGAACTACTGTTAAGATGGAGTGCTTTGCACTTGGCAAGTAAGTACATTCTTTCATAATTAGACATCATTGTTTATTAAGATGTGACTTATCTAATTTGTTTTTTCATTATTTTACTGGATTTCATTTTCACAGACAGTCCTTACTGCACACTCAAAGTACCCAATTGACTAAGTAGCCAATTATGAATTCCCTGCCCAGCTATTTCTGTGGACAGGAATTCATTCAAGATAAAAGACTCTTTGTCAAAATGAAAAGTATCATTCTTGTAAACAGAAAACAGAAAGGAAAGTTTCAATTTTATTGAAAATTTTACCAGACACACATCTATTCACTGTGATGATAAATCAGTAAATTAGATTTTATTCTGCCAGAAAATCATAGTTTGAGAATAAACAAGATTAGTAGCTGGTTTTCCCCAGAAGCTAGTTTACACATGGAACTAAGAGCACTATGTTTTAAACATGTTCTAACACAGCTTGTGTGTTAGAAATTTTCTAATTTTTACCTGGAATAATAGCAGTACTAGAGAACAGGTGTTTAGTCTGTATTATTATTCACATCAAGGGGTTTTTTATATGTTTACTGATTACAAATTGGTTCTTGAATGTGTTTATTTCTCTCTCTTAGTTTAGAGAGAAAAAGATTTTAGAAATACCTCTTTGATATTTTATACAAATTAAATAAGAAGTGAAATTACTTCTTTCACTATTCAGATTACAGAATATAGGATGAAATTAATAGCATTTCAATTTTGTTTCAGTTACTATTATTATTGTTGCCAAGAATAAGCGTGGCAAGGGTAGTATGCAGTCAGACAGAACTAAGAAGCTATTTTAGTGATTCAAAGAAATTATTGCTTCTTCTGTACATATATGTAGCTAAAAATAGGTGTTCCACCAGTGATGTTTCACTAGAGACATATAAACATATACAAAAGGTAGTGTTTTTTCAAAAATACCCCATCAAATTTGGGAGAGGGGGAATGTGTTGAAAGAAATCTCACTGTATTGAATTCCTTTCAGTTTTTCAGTTCCTTTTGATAGTCATGTTCTTTTTGGAACATCGCCTCCTCACCGCCTGAAGTCATTCTATTCAACATCATATATCCTGCTTGGGTTTCAGTTCACAGGACATACAGGTTCCTTGCAGCCTGGCTTTGATTAAGAAATAGTGGAAGGATTTGTAACTCCTGTTGAGGAACTTCACAAATCAGTTAGTTTGAGGGGTACCATATCCTCCACACCAGATTTTCTTACTAATTTACCTAAGTAGGAACAAAATATAAAAGGAAAGGAGTTTTAAAGCAATCATTTATTTTCCTTAGGATCAACACTCCAGCTTGCTGGGCAGGGCTGGCTTTCCAGACAACCTTTTAACGTCTGTCTCTATGACCTGAGATGTTTTTTTAAATGTCTTTATAGTTCATTTTGACCTTCATGTGTCATTGGTCACTGGACTTTTTGTGTAGATTTTTCTCTTAACAGGTCCTGTTTACTGGCTGGATGAGCAATATCTTAAACCTGCTTCCCTTCTTGACTGTTTTTCCTGGTTCCAACATCCAGATATTCTCATTGAGCAGGTCAACAGAATATATTTATAAATAATTACAGAGGAATTCTGCCAAAGTACTTTTCTATTGAGGCCCAGTGAAGTTGCAGGAGAGACAGTACACAGCCAAACTAGTCCAAACAAAATGTAGGGGACCACAACCCATGTACAGGGCTATGAAGACAAGCAAGATCAGCACTGACTGGCCTAATGTGGCATTATGCAGCAACAGCACCTTTTGCAAATTCATTCCCCGCTTAAATGTAAGCAGTAGTTTAGAGAGCAAATGTGAGAGGAGAACTTTTGCAGGATAGAACACAAGTCTTATTTTTTATAAAATAAAGATCATGAAAGAGGTACACGAGAGAGGACAAAAAAAATATGCAGATATTCTCTGAAATGCTGAAATATATGATGAAAAGAGCTGTTCTGTAGAGGTAGGTGGCTCCAGCCTCTCTCCTGTCAGCAACACTAACCAATTTTCTGTCAGGTCAACAATTGGCAACGAGGTCCTCTTAGAGTCTTGGCTATGGCTGAAGCAGTAACCAACAGGTTAGTTTCTGTTTTCCTCATTTTGCTGGAATTAGATTTCAGTTCCTGACAGATTACAAGTCAACTATCACTTTCCAGTGAAGGTATGCCATGTGTTGTCCTTCACAACCATCACTGACAGGCAAGAAATATAGCTACTTATACTTTCCATCATCTTCACCTTGGGATTGAGTAAACTCTCTCAAAAAGTGTCAGTCAGTATTCAAACAGTCACACATAGAAGGCAAAGGTTGACAGCAACAGCTTCAATTAGCTTATTTACACATTTATATTTGGTGTTAACCTTTAATAAACAAAAAAACCCAAACCATGTGAATCATCAAGGAATTTAAGCTTATCTAATAAGTTGACCCCATTTGCTGCTATTGTAATGGGCAGCTATTTTTACCATGCACACACCTTATCTTCTTTTCACAGCCATTAATGCACAATCAAATCAGCTGAGTTGAAATTGCTTTCAACCTGATATGGTAATAATTACATGAATGACATTTCAGGACTCGTTTGAAACCTGGAGGCTGAGGTTGGAGGTAGAAATGCATCAGATCTCCTATTCATTTTCATCAGTTTCATTTTTTGTTCCCATCTCATTGCTAATTGCTTGTAAGGATGTTTTCTTGTTACACTGCCACAGGTCCCCATTACCAAAATGAATCAGTAACTAATTTGTTCCTTCTTTATTTAGCATTTTGAGGTTTGGTATTTTGAATTCCTATTCAAAAAAGTTATTCAGAAGTTATTCCAGTCTCAAAACTAATGTGCTTCTGTTTTTCTTATGATTTAATTTAGTTGTCTGAAAGACTCGATCTTCTCTCTCTGCTGTAAATGTGAGAATGACAGACGTTCCAGCGAGATTTCCTGAAGTAGGCATTTGGCAAATATTGCAGAAAGAGCCTAGTTTTTAGTTACAGATTAATGATTTATTAATAGTGTTTATTTAGAACTGACAGTCACTATGGCTGTAGTAGGAATTAAATAAATTGGAGCTGTGCAGCTTTTGTCTCCAAACTAAAATCAAATGTCTTAATTGCTACAGACATTTTCTGAGAAGGATTTTATTTTGGCACAAGTTGTAGCTGGTCCAGTTATAGGTGAAAATATTATGTTACTGATGCCACTTATAAATAGACCTTGTTTTTGTGAAAGAATACAAAGTAATACAGGATTAAAATGATGTTATTTCTCCTTATAATAAGCATCAGACATTGGCTAAGAAATATATCCCTGATTTACTACTGACGTATAACAGACAGGAATCAAAATGTACTGCATTATATATCAGAGTGTTCATTATGCAATTAGCGATGTATTGTGATTTGTGCTGGATATTTATGCTGGCTCACTTTTGTTGAAACATTGCTTTTATATCCATATTCATTGTCACATCTGCACAACAATTTGTGTTTGGATTACATCTATGTTTTATATACTTCTGTATATATAATGTACAGATATGATTTCTGCCACCCATTTAGTTATGTCATTTTTATTAGGAACACTTAAATTCCTGTTTGTTTCCTAATAAAGCAGAGTATTATTTATTTTTTAAAAAGAATAACAAAAAAGCCACTGTCAAATAACAAAGTATGAATATTTTTTAATTTTTGAACTTTTCATAAGAAGAGAACTACATATTTTTAATTTACATAACTGATAAATCCTGATTAAGATTTACATTATGTACTCTTAAAATCATAAAATAATAATTAAAAAATTAAAAATATCCTTTAAAACTTCATATGTCATTGGTTATCTGGCTCCAGACAGAAAAAAAAACTAAAATATACAGTTCATATTATGATAGTGACAATAGCCAATTTTTAGTGAGTAATCATATTTTATTTCTCATTAGAATAAATTAGAAGTAGGGCTGTTGCTGTTCTTGCAGGTTACCAAAGTTTTCAATTTTTCCTTTTAAAATAGGATCCCTGGGCCATGTAGACTGCCAAAAGGATTGTTTTGCTAAGATAAATAAAGTTTTATGCATCCTTCTTGTTTTTTTAACTATGGTTATTTTTTAACCACATAGATCAACACAGAAACATCAAAAGACCCAATAGAGAACAGTGGTGAAAGACAATTCTTCCTACAAACCATAAGCTTGCTTTTCTGTATTTTTGAGACTGTTTTATGCCTGTGCTATTTCTGTATAATAGTAATGTTTACACAGTACATCAATATTCTTTCTAAATGCTAGCTTACTTCCCTTCAGTAATGTCAAGATTATGTTTTTACTGTGAAATATTTTTAGTTAAAGATAAGAATAAAATAGACATATAGACTTCCTATAATTACTGAATTATGATAAGGCTGTTATGATAGAAGTGTTGTTCATGCTGTCATTTTTAATGTGGCTTTAATAATTCTATTGTAAATTTTGTTTTGAAGAGATTTATAGCTCAGTCATAAATATTTGTCCCATCTATAATCTGGTTTGCAAAAACTCACATGATAGTCAATTTTTAAATCTTTCCTTCTACGTGAAATAATATTAAAGAAAGTGAACTTACATATATTTAAGTCATACAAGTGAACAAAATTTAGTGACCTATAATCTAGGAAATGTTCTAAAATGTTCTCTTGAAACAATGAGTTCTAAATCAATTCTGATTAATGAGTATCCCACAGTTTTAAATCCATGTAATATAGGAATTTATTTTATCTCCTTGATCTGATTTTCTTTTAACAGTCTTTTCTAATGATTCTACAAAGTTTTATTAAAACTGCTATTATTTATTTTATGTCATTATCAGTATTTCCATGGGAGACTATGTACAAGTAGGGAGAACTTACTGGAGATTTTTCAGTATGCACAAATAAAAGCAGAAAGTGTTTGGATAAGTTAATATCATCCATAAGAAAGATCAGGTTAGCAATAATAAAATTCCTTATGAACCAGTGAAGGGCATTTGTCTGTAATGGTGGAGAATTGCATGAGGTATCTGAAGAAATTATTTTTGCTGGTGTTGCTCGTTAAGATAATGACATAAGATAAGGCTATAAAGAAAGCTTCTAGATATTGCAAATCTGTTTGGAGGTGTAAGTCCATGTGTTAAAAGGCTGTTTCTGTAAGGTCTGGTCAATGTTTGGCAAACAATGTAATGAGGAAGAAAGTAATTTCAGAAAAGAAGGAAGGTTAAAGGCAGCCAAGTAGTGCACCTTTACACAGAGGTTTCATAGTACCTAGTTCCCTTCTTTTCCTCCTCTGAACTTTCGCTGTACGTGATTTTTGCCAGGAACACAAAATACACAAACGATAATCCTATAATGAGTCATAGATCCAGGTTGCACACTTCTCTGACTAACACATGCAGTTAGCCATCTGGTCCCTCAACATAGGGGAACAGAAGTTTCCAGCATCGCACCATATTGTTTCTTAACTGCAAAGGACAAAACTTAACCCTCTCTGCTCTTCAAATTTGTAAAATATGTTTTTTCCTTTCAGTCCACCAGCTAAAACTATGCCCTATGTTTCTCCCTGACTTTTATCCTTTTATTGACTGATCTTGGCAAATGCAATATTACCTATTTTATAATGGTCCAGAATGTTTCAGAACTGCTGTTCATGTTGGCTGTAGACAGCAAGATTCTTCCTGGCTTCCGACCTGGCAGGAGGTATCTCCTGCTGTAAACTGTCAGGAGAAGCAGACAAGATCTTCCCATAGCCTGACCCCTTCCCATTTATCCAGTGTCAAAAAAAGATCTCTTGAGGATTTCTACTCTGAGATCAAATTATTTTCTGACATAAATTTTCTTAATACAAATACATTAATCCACCTCTCACTCCAGCCCCAGTATTATGCTAAAGAGCAGCAGCGCTAATGCACTGACCAGAGTTGAAAAGAAATTAAAATTAACATGTTAACTGCACTACACAGTATCACAGAGGCATCAAGAGGAGTGAGCGTCAAGATGGCAAGCAGCATCTGAGTATTATTGAGTACAAATACAAGAATATAGCATGACTATAAATTTAAACTAACATCTGTCAAATAAAAGAAGCTTCACTGGTTTTAGGGCCAAGTATGACAGTCCTTTTGCCATTTCTTTGGGATATGTTAGGAGATCTTTACAGTGAGGTGGCAGTCAAGAGATGTAGCTCCAAAATGTCTAACGTGGAATGGTCATTCGGCTCCAGCAGCTGATCCTTTCCAGGTATTGTCTTTTGGAAATTACTAAGTCACCTTGAACTTTTCCACAAACATAAATCACTTCTTGCTGATTCCCATAATGATGGTGACATACAGAAACTCCTTTTATTTTACAGTGCATTCAGAGCACATTAACAGCTTTAATTTCCACTGAATCCTGTGATTGTAGCACATACATTGCTATCCCCAACACTGGTCAATTGCTGATCAATACAAAATATGAAAGTACATGATGAATCACAGCATTGATAAATGAAGGTTGGAGGGTTGAGGAATTCTAACCAGATTTAGTATACAATTTGGAAGCAAAGAGAAAGCTAATCTTGTCTTGTCTTTTAAATGTATTATGGTACTCACAATTTAATGACATGTCAAGATCCCTGTCTTGCATTAAATGGAGTAAATATTTGTAGATGCTATACATCCAATTTCCTGTTGGAGCTTGGGATTCAAATATTCAAAGTTTTTCCTACATGTAGGAGAATTACTAGGGAAACAAGGACTGCTAACATCTTAGCATCGTCAACTATTAAGCAAATTCACAATGGAGAACTACACAGGTAGAAATTTGCCTTCACCCTCAAAAACAATTTTTATCATGGTCTTCTGTTTTTCATCTACAGGTCACAGAGACAAAATAGCTGTTTTTTTCATTTTAAAACAGGAAAACTATGGCACAGGGTATTAAAATAGAATGACTGGTCCAAAACAGAACTGCAGGACAGAGACAAGAACTGGTATAGTAATATAAGTTTCTTAGTCACATAGAACAAAAAACCTATGTTCCTTTATGCCCCTTCACATCCCTTGCATTTAAGGAAAAAGACTTTGCTAATTTTATCAGATGCCAAACCTGGAAGTTAGTCTTAAAGTTTACTGGTGAAAAAACAAACCCAAGAGGGAAATGAACATTCTTGGTAGAACAACATTTATCAATGTCGCAAGCAGGGATGTCCTTTCCCTTGGAGATAAGCTTGTGATGAGAGGAAGGCATCTTCTTAAACATGAACACGGCATCTTCAAACTGAGTTTGTTTCAGTAAGAAAAGAATAGATCTGGGATTTTTTTCCTTTGATAGCACATATCGTTTACGTCAAATAAATCTTTCTAAAACTTTCAGCAATCTACAGTTCATTTTGAACTCATATTGAACAAGAATATGTGTCATAAATTGCTAGACCAGGATTGGATTTTGTTCCTATTTTTAAGGCTGGATTGGTTTCTGCTTCCTTTTAGTGGTCATGCTCTTGCATGGACTTCATAATGCTGTTACAAATATTGTGCTCATTCAGAGCAATTTAATAAAGATTCTTTGGTAAATCACACGTAGCACTCCTGACCCTCATTCTGCCTCACTATGAATGAGACCTTCATACTTAATTCTAAAAATTTGCAGTTAATTGCTTTTACCATATGGCATAGGGAAAAAAACCAAACACACCAAACTGCAAGTCCCTGTCAGTAGAACGTCATTCTCAAAGAAGCAATATTATCAATCCCTTCCCTTTCTCTCTCACAATCATCAAAGAAAACTTGTGAATGCTACTAAAAACTCTGTTCAATAATTTACACAGCTTTGCTTTAGTTTGGAGGACTATTTTATTGCATTCTAAACTTACTATCCAGAAGCACATATGTGGGCTTTCTCTCTGTGTCAAAGGTTGAGAGGATCAGAAGGAAACAAATTCTGTCAATTGTCAATAGTAGGTCCCCAGAGTTATAATTGTGTTATTTCTCCCAGGACTTCCCACAAACAAATAAATGCATACAACACTGTGTGGTACAAAAGCCTGAAATCCTGCACTTCCAGAAATTATCATGTTCACTGTCTTCAAACTCTGTAGCTGATCAGGAGGTTCAAAGCCATCTTGCAGATCCCAGACACACTGGATTTACACGTGCTTCTCATTTGCATCATGATTAGTGGTAGACCTGTTTTTCTGGACTCATTGTAACTAGTGCTCTGGAATTGATCTGTGTACATATCTGTACAACAGAGTTAGGAAATCCTAAATTAATGTATTGGATTAATTAATCCTAGATTAATGTTCAGCTATAGAAATTCTGCCTGAGCAAAATTTGGAACAGATAAAAATGACATAAGAGAAAGTTAAGTTATAAAATAGCTTTACACAGGGCAAATAAACACAGTGGCACTGTAGTAATGCAGCTCTGAGAATCCAGATGAACACCTGTCAAAAACATGTCACCTTTTCAGGCAGATTTCTGCTTCAAAGCATTTGTCTCCCTAAAATTACATTTGTGGATTCTTCATGTATTATACCTCCTACTAACACAGTAGATGTCATATATGTCTTCTGCTTTTCAAGTTGCTTCAGATTCTCTTCTCAACAGCCTTGATCAATTACAAGCTGGTGAAAATTTACCTACTGTTATGTCTTTAATATTTTTTAGAAGAATATCCACTTACTTCAGAGTGCCCCAGCCAGCAAGCTGAGGTAGGGTGTGATAGAGAGACACTGAAAAAGGGTCACTCAATGGCTAAGGAAAAAAACTGGGCTTACTTCTGTCCTTATTTAACAGTTGCAGTAGCTCAACACCTCCTCCATCCCACAATATAACAGTTGTTATACTATCCTGAAAAAAGAAAAAAAAACCGAAATTTTGCAATGTAGCCAACACTGAATCCACAGTAGATTTTCAGCTCTTTTGTATTAAATTTTTCATCATCTAGCTGTACTGATGAGATTTCATTAAGAGTATATACCACTATCTAACTTTCAAATGGAGAAACAAAATGTTGCAGAAAAGTGTTTCCTCTTTACTCGCTACTTCTGAAACCAATACCTTGTCTATTGTGGATATTTATTTCTCTTGTTTGATTACATCTTAATCAGATGACTCTTGGGTTCATGATTAACTTGAATTTAAGAGTTCAGTAAAATCTTTGAAATCATCACAAGTGTCAGTTGCATTCTCTAACTTTAGCTATCAAACTGTTAAGGTTCAAATTTGAGCTAACAGTTTAGACTGATCAATCAGTAAAGCAGCCTCTGGAGTGTAATTCACTATGAACTCATCAATCGTTATAGACAATGAATCATTATCTGTACAGACATTTTGGATGTTCGAGATGCTCTAACATGTTAGGACTTAAAGTTTGAAGAAAAAGATGTGGAGCTGGACATACGGCCAAGCAAGCACAGTGTCCTTGCTCTGTTCTATAAAGATAAAGAAAAAGCCAGCAGTGGTAGGAAAGCATATCGACATCCTTATATGACACTGATACATGGCATCAGATCTTTTTAGTACAGTCATAGATGTGTGTTGATGTGACCTGCAGACCTGGACTTGTTCCGGTGCACAGGCTTCAAACTTACCATCATTTCCTTCTATTCTATTTCTATTCTTAAATCACCAGTACTCACAGATGCTACATTTCATGAGTACTAACTATATTTTAATAACCAAATGAAAGGAAAAGTTATTGTCTTGTCTCCTAAATCTTTTCATCTGACCAGAATAGATTTATATGGGACATTCTAAAAGTAGAATCATGGTAATGGTTGATGGGCATTTCTGGAAAGTATCTGATGGAGAGAATTTCATGATACTCCTCAACATTTTAATCCTATATAACTATCATGTAATAATTAGAAGATATTTAACACAGTTGTGAGGCTGCGGGGAATGAAGAGAAAGTTTTTCTCTAGTCTCAAATGCACAGGCATGCAGAGGTTTTCAAGATATATTATGATGTGAACCTGTGGATTTGAAGGCACAGCTCAGAACAGTGATGCATGGTAAAAAGAAATAGTGTGGAGAGGACTCGAAATTATGGTAGAAAGTGAAATATTTCAAAAGAGCACATCAATTTGAACCAACCAAAAATAGAAAAAGTAACTTATGCATTCTTAATTAAGATGTTACTGTAAAGCTAGAAACTCAAATCCATGGAAAAGATATTTTAAAATTCAGACATTGCTTTCATTTACACCTCACACTGTTTCTGAAATAAACATATGCTTTATAAATCCAATTAAATTATTTTTCACATTAAATTGCTAAAAGAAAAAAAAAAGTATAAAATCGCTTCCAGTAGGTTTTTGTTTTTTCAAAGCATTTTTATTTCGCAGAATCACAGAACAGTGGGTGCCAAGTTTGCCTAAAAGATCTTTAACCCAATCCTCCTTCATAAAGGGAGACTCTTCCTTTCTCCAGACTCTCTCTCTTGCAGGGTCTGGGATTCCTGAGGATTGGCCTTAGCAATAAAGACCAAAGAAAAGAAGGCATTCGATAACTCTGCCTTCTCTGCATTGTCTGTCACCAGGGGGCCCACCTCATTCAGCAGAGGGGCCAACATTTTCCCTAGTCTTGCTTTTACTGCTGATGTATTTGAAGAAGCCCTTCTTATTGTCTTTAACATCCCTTGCCAAGTTTAATTTCAAGTGGGTCTTAGTTTCCTTGTTGCACCCCTGCATACTCTGACAACATTCTGATACTCCTCCCAAGTGGCCAGGCCCTTTTTCCACATTCTTTAAACTTCCTTCTTCCAATGAAACTTCTGAAGAATTCCCCAAAAATTCAATAGCACTTATCCCAATTAATATACTGCTGAAAATTGACTCTATAATCTCATCTAGATGTAAATGTAAAACTATAACTCATATTTTCTTCAAATTCAAAGTGAAAAAAAGATGGTATTTCTGTAATCAGATAGGATTTTTTTTCTCAGTGGTGCTAAGATTTACCAGTGGTATTCAACAGCTAATTTCTAAAATTTCTAAAACAAATCTTGTCTTTGAACTCAATTCAAACTTGGATAAAGTTACTCATAGGAGTTGAAAGTGAACAGTTTTATAATAAAAAGGGAAACTATATTCCCATAAATGTCTGCTGAGACCCAAATAAAAATGGATTATAATGATTATAAGATTTAACAATTAGGCATGTTACATTAAACTCATATTAATGTTAGAGGTAATTTTAATTTTGCTTTATTTTTAAAGAAGCTGTGGATCATTTGAAAAGATGAACAATATGTGCATATATTAGTTAGCTTTTATGGTGGATTTTATGAGTTTTCTAGAACAGTCACACAATTCTATTCTTTCACATCCTCACTAATATTTCTCTTTTTCATTCTCACACAAGTCACAGAGGAGACATAGGTATGGATATATTTTTGTTTCAGATCATACCTCACTTGTAAGTTATGCAAAGAAAATAAGAAGCTTCATTAAACAGCACTACAAGTTGTCTGTGAATAGTGATTTGCAGTTTGTGAGTGCTTTCTTGTGAAATCAGTAAAACTACACAGCTAAAATAATTTTATCTCCTTGAAAAACTCCACTTACTACCTCATATTGATGAAGAAAAAAACGGAGGGTTTTTTTTTTTTAAATGTTTTCTAGTGGTTCAGAGAACAAGTTTCCTCTCTATTTGCCATGCTATTTGCATTTACTTTATGTAGCATGCATGAAAGCAAATTTCAAAAAAAATAGTTAAATGCACTTTAAAAGAAATTTTCTAAATACCTATTTCAGAATAATCTCATAGCTGTCTCATGGTTTATATTGTTTTCATTGTTTCTCAGAAATATGTAAGTGTATATAAAAAAATTTCCACTTAACAATTTTACTCAGCATAACCTTTCATGACAATAGAGCAAAAGCACTTTTGCCATTGATTTTACTGGAAGTAGGGCTGAAGGACAAATAAGCAATAATGGGCCACAAGAAAGGCACCCTTATGGTGCCAAATAAAGTGTACTTGCACGCCTATCTCATTCACAAAGCAGCAGTTGCTGAGTAGTATTGCACTGTACCAGCATAAAATATTTCCACTGTGGACCTGTGTTGTGATCAATACTGATTAATGAAACACTTTGCCTGGCCATGGTGGCTGTTTTGCAGCCAACAATTGTGACATAATTCTATTCCATAAAGAAAGAGGACAAACATATAGGGAGCCTCCACTTAAAATTGAACCTAAAACAAAAGAGTTACAAAATCTCCAGAAAATCACTCAAGAAAGAGCATAAGTATCCTATTTATTTGTTGTATTTAGAATTGAGCATGTTGAAGTACCTGTGTCATATAAGAAGTTCTTTTAATCTTCTAATTGAAAAATATGTAAAGTAACTTCTCATAGGAAGCAAACTTATAAATTTGCTTCCGATACAAGCTACAAAAGAGTCCTCAAACCAAACATACAGGACACCAAAATTTTAAAACAGTCAGCAAGAAAGTAATGTAAGATTAATAATGAGCAAGCTACAAAGTTTCTGTGGTGATACAGGAAGGGAAAAAAAAGAGCTCATATGCTCCATACCCATACCCCGTATGCTCCATAACTACCTTGAAAAAGAAGCAGATATAAATAATTGGAGTGCTGAAGAAAGAGATGAGTCTGTTTTTTTTATGAAGGAAAAAAAGGTGATATGATTTCCATATATGTATTTCCTGCATGGGTAACAGTGTTAAAGAAAACCATTTTGCAACAACAGAGTGGTATTTTAAGGAGTATGTTTCAGAGACGAATCCACACACACTCAAAATAAAGTATTTTTTGTTAGGTTAAGTAATCAGCGCAGCAAAGTGATAAGGGAAATAATGATTTTTCTCTTGCTGATATATTCAAATAAATAGTGGATATCATTCCATATAGGACTATATATTGGCTTTGTGAAGGTAATTATGTTCAATGAAATTTAGTGATTTGTGACATTCAGGAGATAAGATTAGAGAAACCTTCTGACTTCCAACTAGAAGTCTAGGATTTTAACTGGCTGAAGAAAAGCTAAAGTTTTACCATAACATAACTCATGGATAGTTAGTTACTATGTCTGTATTTTTTGTGGCTCAAATTGGATGCTCTAAAATACTGAGGGAAAGGTGTTGTTTTTTAATGTAACTTCATATTGTTACAACAAGAAGCTAGCAATGGTGGCAAAAATTAACAGAAGCTTTGAATTCGAATCTATGCTATGAAGTCCTTTTCCCCATCTAAACTGCAACAAGATCCAACTATGTTTGTATCTAAGCTTAAACTTGAAAGCGGTTCAAATAAATAAAAAATATTATTTGAAAATATATCAGCAGGTAACAATTATGTTTTTGTCCTCCAAGCTTCTTTTGGAATATCTGAAGCAGCCTAGTTTTTAGGTCACAAACAAACATTTTATAACTACAGTTTTATTTTATTTTTTTTTCTTTTTCTCCTCCCTTAAGTGTCCACTGCTCTATTTAGGCAAATGTTTGTCTGTACCAAAAGGCCCAATGGATGCACAATGACTGATGAGTGTTTGGGCTAAAAAGAAAATTGAATAAGTGCAAACACTATCTAATCCATTTCTTCCCTCAGAGTGAATGTAAATGACAGTTTCCTCATAGACCTGTGTGGAATAGTCACAATGCTGTGAGTCAGAAGCACTAATGCCATTAATACATATTTCTTACACAATCAGTTTTGTAACTTAAAAAATATCTCAACAGAAAAGTCCCCAAGACTTTGGTCAACTTAATCTATTCAGGATACATTGGTACTGAAATCCTCCACCTGGATGACCATATCACTTACTGATCTCCTGAATGGCAGTTTCATTGCAGGAAAACTGGGAAGCATTAGAATTTGCTAAATTCATCCGGGTTTTGAAGTTGTTATTTTCTTTTCCCTACTGAGTTAAAGTGTTCAGGAACAAAGCATAGAGTGCTTAAGAAGCTCTAGAGTATTTCAAGTTATTTACTTGATCTCAATAAAAACTTGGCTTCCCTTGTGGATGAAAGACACATTCTGTTTAGCAAACCATTTATTAAGGATTCCCTACGGCAAGTGAGGTATATCAAACATTATATGAACCTTAATTGTGGTTATATTTTGTTGCTACTTAGATTATTAAGTGTTTGAACTACCAGATAACAGAATCTATATTCTTAACAGAGGAAGAGTGCTAACACTAATTTTACTAAATATTTCAGCCCTGTTCCAACAATCTCTTGGAGGAAAGTTAATGGTCATAATCCAAGTAAAGCCCGTCTGAGAAAATCACAAGCTGTGCTTGAAATACCTAATGTGCAACTAGAGGATGCAGGGATGTATGAATGTAAGGCTGAAAACTCTCGTGGAAGAAATGTCTTCAGAGGACAACTACAAGTGTACAGTAAGTGTAACTGCACACAGTATTATTCAGTGATGCTTTGTCCACAGTTAAGGCTTTAGCTACATATGAAGGATGCTAAGGTCCAGTAGAAATGAAAGATCTTTCTTCTGAAATACAATTAGTATTGAATTAAGCTATTCATTTTTATTCCTTAGAATGTATTAAAGTCTGAAATACAAATAAACTTGACTCCCTCAAAGAACTGACTTAAATGCAATTTCATGTTTAATGTTTATGGATTTGAGGGGGGGAGTTTAAAGGGTATTGGTATAATTTTAAAAGTCTATGATTTTTCTCCTGATATGATATATAGCAATGACATGTAACTTAAGCATGATGAATATATCAGAAAACCTTAGCAACATCTTAGGATTTTTAGCACGGTTTTATTAATGTTTCACCCTTTCCATGCCTGGGTTTTATCAAATTCTTTGTACAGGAATTAGAGCTGTATAAGTGGTTTTGGTTTTGTAAAAAATTCTCAATCTAGGTATGCACAATTTCTGAAGGTTCTAATTTTCAGAAAGTGCTGACAAATTTTTCTCAAGGATTGGTCTTTTCTTTTTTTTGTTAAGAAAAAAAATCAATCATGGATCACATTGGAAAGAAAAAACACAACCCAAAATTAAAAAATATTTAGTTAAAATCATTACTTTTAGATATTGTTGCTGCATCCTAGAGGCTATTAACGAAAGCTCAAGATATGCCCTGAATATTTACCAGTCAAAGTTTTCCTTATATTGGATGTAAGTTTGAGTCCCACTTACTTCTTACTAATTAAAGTTATATCACTTGGTATCATTCCATGAATCCTACAACCTTAAATACTTAGCAGGAAAGGTTTATTGCTGAAGATCATGCAACAAATCTTTCAGCCTGAATTCTTTAATGTCTTCAAATATCAGTGTCATTGGAATTTCGACTAATGCAGTTTAGACAGGTCCTCTGGCTAATAGATGCCTTTAAGAAGGAGTCTCTCTTAATCAATTTTATTTTTCTTTTCTTGATTTCAGCCCATGGCTCCTAGTGCTTTCTCCCCATTACTAACTATACACAGTTCTCTGTCTTAGTTATACACTTTCTTCAAATAACCATAGCCTGGCATCATATATTTCATTTGTTTTCCACATGTCAATATTTCTATGTACGTAATCAATTTTCCTGTCTTCTCCAGCTTTCCAATGTCTTTATCTTAGCTCCATCATTTTTAGTGAGTATCAGCATATCTCTGGATGATGCTTCTCTCCTGACTTTTTATTCTCATCCATCTAGAGCCAAGAGCAATTTTTTGTCTTCCAGGTTGCTTTTTTTCTGCATATGCTGGAAAAATCCTGTGATAGGAAAAGTGGTAGCTTGTACCTTTTATTTAGGACATGCCAACTGTAATGCATGTGTTGCAAAGGTTTTATAAAAGAAGGAGAACAAAACTGGTGAAGGGTCTGGAGAACAAATTATATGAGGAATGGCTGAGAGAACTGGGGTTGTTTACCCTGGAGAAAAGGAGTCTGAGAAGAGATCTTACTGCTCTCTACAACTAACTGAAAGGAGGTTGTAGAGAGTTGAGGGTCAGTCGCTCCACTCAAGTAACAAATGATAGTACAAGAGGAAATGGCCTTAAGTTATGCTAGGAGTGGTTTAGATTGGATATGAGGAAAAATTTCTTCACCAAAAGGGTTATCAAGAATTGGAACACGCTGCCGAGGGAAGTGACTGAGTCACCATCTCCGGAGATACTTACAAAGTGTAAGTATCATTGAGTGATACAAAGTGTAAGATAATCTGAGGAACCTGAAGATATGCAAGTCCATGGGACCTG